>ML682021.1:7470713-7501729 GCA_007922195.1 Podocnemis expansa | reverse complement strand
AAGTTGCTCAGCTGCCACCATCTCTTAGAGGGAACATTGGTCTTTGCCCGGGCGGGATTCCCAAAGGAGCTCCTGAATGATCAGGGCACCAACTTTACATCACGGGTACTGAGGGAAGTCTGGCCGTTTAGGGATCCAGCAGCTCAGGACCTCGATATATCACCCCCAAACGGATGGCCTGGTCGAGCGGTTTAATTGCACCCTCAAGGGAATGATGAGAAAATTTCCACCCGAGGAGCTCCGATGCTGGGACCAATTGATACCACCTCTGTTGCTGGCTATCCGGGAAGTGCCACAGGCATCCACCCAATTTACACCCTTTGAGCTTTTGTATGGACGACAGGCCAGAGGGTTGTTGGACCAGATGTGGGAGACCTGGGAAGAGGCTCCCTCTATGAGCCAGGGACTCTTACAGTATGCAACTTGACTGTATAACAACCTAGCAAGGATGGGAGACCTGGCAAAAAGAAACCTCCATGCAGCCCAAGAAAGGGGTTAGAACAAGGGGGCCAAGGACCACACCTTTGCCCCAGGGGACCGGATCTTGGTGCTTCTGCCTTTGGGAGGCTCCAAGTTATTAGCCAGGTGGCAAGGGCCCTATGAAGTCCTCCGTCAAGTTGGGCCAGTCAATTATGAAGTCTACCAACCAGATCGGAAGAAAAAGAAGCAGATATACCACATAAACCTACTGAAAGCCTGGAAGGAACGGGAGGCACTTCTGATTACCCCATACCCACCAGAACCAGAGGGCCCCCAGGAGCCCCATCCCCAGGGAACCCTGCCTTGGTGACAATCTCTGAGAGCCAAACCCACCAGGTCCAGATGCTCCTGAGAGCATTCTCTAAAGTCTTTACAACCAACCCGGGCCAGACCACAAGATTCTTCCATGCCATCCATACCAACCCAGGAGAAGTGGTTTGAGAAACCACCTGCCCTCTTCCACACCAACTGTGAGACACAGTAGAACAGGAGGTCCAGGCTGTGCTGGAGCTAGGGGTCACAGAGCCATCGTGAAGTGCCTGGCGAAGTCCCATAGTCTTGGTTCCTAAACCCGATGGAACAAAGAGGTTTTGCATTGACTTTAAAAAAGTCAATGCAAGATCAAAATTTGATGCCTACCTGATGCCTCGCATTGAGGAGCTCCTGGAAAGACTAGGGAAAGCCAGATACATGTCCACATTAGAGCTGACAAAGGGGAATTTGCCAATATCCAACACCCAACTCTAAGGAGAAAACAGCCTTTGCCACCCCTTCGGGACTATACTAGTTCACCAAGATGCCCTTCGGCCTCCATGGGGCACCCGCTACGTTCCAGAGGATGATGGACGAACTCCTGGAGGAACACAAGTCCTATGCGGCCGCCTATCTGGATGATATAGTCATCTATAGTGATAAATGGAAAGATCATCTGGCCCAGGTTGCAGCTGTACTGAGGACCCTCCGGGATAAAGGATTAACAGCTAACCCCGCTAAATGTCAAATCGGCTTTCAGGAGACCATGTACTTGGGCTATGTACTCGGGCGTGGACATGTAAGGCCACTAGTTAGGAAAGTACAGGCTGTCCAGGACCAACCAACTCCAATTACAAAAAAGCAAGTAAGGCAGTTTGTGGGCCTAGTGGGCTATTACTGAAGGTTCATCCCGGACTTCGCCACCATTGCCACCCCCCCAACCGACCTGTTTGAAGAAAACTCAGCCACAACATGTTCAATGGACAGCCAGCTGCACCAAAGCCTTCCAGAGGCTTAAGGACTGCCTATGTAAGGAACCAGTTTTGTACAGCCCAGACTTTGAGCAAGACTTTATAGTACAGACGGATGCCTCCACCATTGGGCTTGGGGCAGTCCTCTCACAAAGGATTGACAGGGAGGAACACCCGATCTTATACCTCAGTAGGAAATTGTTTCCCAGAGAAAGGAACTACTCCACAGTCGAAAGGCAGGCCGTGGCCATCAAATGGGCCTTGGAAGCCCTCCAGTACTATTTGCTGGGAACCCAGTTTGTGGTAGTAACCAACCATGCACCCCTGACCTGGCTCCATCGAATGAAAGACACCAACACCCGCCTCATGCACTGGTACCTCGCCCCGCAGCCCTTTTGCTTCACCATCCAACATTGAGCTGGTGAAGATAATGCCAACGCAGATAGTTTATCTAGACTGGGGGAGTGGGGCCAGTCCAGCCCCAAAAACATGGGGCTGAACTTGAGGGGGGGAGGTGTGTAGCGAGGACATGTCGGCCCCCTCAGAGAGAGTACAGGAAAAACTGCAAGATGGCCAGGGGGCGGAGCCAGGCAGGGACTGTCAGTCAGCCCGGAAGTGGAGGAGCGGGACAGGAAGTATAAAAGGAGAGGCAGGCAGCTCAGTTCAGGCCAGGGCGGTGGAGGAGAAGGTTGCAGCTCTGCCTGCTCCTGACCCTGCACGGCCCAGAGGAAGAGCTGGGCTCTGGCCTCTGGACCCGGACCCGTCAGCCTGGCCAGGGCCGCCCAGGGGCAGTGGCAGGGGCACCCTACCTGAGCCCTGGGTCATCCCACACCAGCAGGGGCGACCACACCAGCAGGAGAGACCACCAGGGGGAGATCGACAAGGGGGCCGGAGCTGACGGCAGATGGGGAGCCTGAACCCCAAACTACCTCATGTGATCTTGAGGAGCTACCCCTGGCTGATGAGGACCCTGTGCCTCCACACCCTTCCTGTGACCTGGAAGAGCTACCCCTCGCTGAGGAGCTGGCCATGCTCCCTGACCTGCCACCACCTGATGAAGTGGAGGGCTTCTACAATGTACCTCTGGGGGACTACCCTGAGGAGACTGACTATGAGGTATGGCTGGAGCGGGGACCGGGGGGCCCAGGGTGGCCGAGGAGGGGGTGAAGCTCAACCCTCTGTGGGGAGTCTCCTCCCAAGGGCAGCATGTTGCAGTCAGGACCCCGCTGTTCCCTATACCAAAGCCTCCGGCACCCCAGTGTCAGTGTGTCGCAGCCCGAACCCCACTGACCTGGGCCCCGCAGCCCTGGCCCCCTTTGGGGACCTGAGTTGGGACACACTGGAGTGGGATGACCCCACACCTCCACTGATCCCTTCCCCTAGTGCAAGCCCTCTCACGACTGGCGGCCTTTGCCGTGACACGGGTGGCCTCTAGAACCCCAGAGACATTGTCTTTGACTTTGTTGGAGCCCAACCAAGGGGCTAAAGACTTGGAGCCCCGCCCTATGCCGGGCTCGGCCGAGTCCCTTGCCCAGGGCAAGGGACTAAAGACTTGGTGGTGGTGCCTGAGTGAGGCTGGAGACCTTGATGGGCTGTCCTTCCCTCTCCTAGAGGTAAAGGGACCCCGTTACAATGAGCAATTGATCAAATGGAGTCATGATAACCGTGTGAAGGCAGAATTTTCCCAATTGCCATAGCTTAGTTTAGTTAAATATTATTTAAAATAAAAACATCTGGTGAATTAAGTTAATTATTTTGACCAAACAATTTGAAACACCATTCAGTGAATCTTGCATGCACAGAGTCATGTTAATATTAACAAGTCCTGGGAAGATCGAGCGATATAATTATTCCCCTCTATTCAGCACTGATGAGTCCTCATCTGGAATATAGCATCTAGTTTTGGGCTCCACACTACAGAAATGATGTTGACAAATTAGAGTCCAGAGGAGGGCAATGAAAACGCTTAGGGGCTGGGGCACATGACTTACAAGAGGAGACTGAAGGAACTAGGCTTATTTAGTTTGCAGAAGAGAAGACTGAAGGGAGGATTTGATGGCAACCTTCAGCTACTTGAAGGGATGCTCCAAGGAGGAGGGAGCTAGGCTATTCTCAGCAGTGACAGAGGATAAGTTGCAGCTAGATGGATATTAGGAGTAACTTTCTCACTGGGAGGGTGGTGAAGCATTGAAATGGGTTGCCTAGGGAGGCAGTGGAATCTCCACCTTTGAAAACCTTTAAGGCCTGGTTAGACAAAACTGGCTGAAATGATTTAGTGGGAATGGTCCTGCTTTTAGCAAGTGGTTGGACTAGATGCCCTCATGAGGTCCCTTCCAGCCCTAATTTCTATGATTCTATAATTCCATGAATTTTGCTTAAAAGCTGAAAATTCAATGTGGCACAGAAGGTAATGTTGCAAGTCCCATGACTATCTGCAGAAGACCCATCTTACCAGGTAGAAAATTAAAGCATTTTTTAATGTGATTTAACTCAGAGCTGAAATGGCATACCTGTGTTAGTTAAATCATTTTCCTTACTGTGTGCATCTACACTAACCTCTAGGAATCAATGGGGCTAAGCACCAAAGTGAAGCTAAACCTGAGTAGAGACAGATGCATCCTGGAGGTGAACACCTGGCTGCGAAGATGGTGTCGTCAGGAGGGCTTTGGCTTCCTTGACCATGGAATGCTGTTCCAGGAAGAAGGACTGCGAGGCAGAAATGGAATCCATCTGTCGAGGAAGGGGAACAGCATATTCGGACATTGACTGGATGACCTAGTGAGGAGGGCTTTAAACTAGGTTTGAATGGGGAAGGAGACCAAAGCCCACAGGTAAGTGACAATATGGGAGACCTGGGGGAAGGGATGGAACTTGGGGGGAACAGGGACTGTAACACCAGGGATAAAAGAGAAGGTAGTTGGAACATGGGGGGGGGGAGGGATCAAATAATTGTGTCAGATGGTCTAATGAAGCTTTAATACCTGAGGCAGGTGCGGGAGGACAACGCCATGAGAAAATACAAGGAGGTAGATGCAATAGAACTGAAAATTGACATGGGAAAGTAGGGCAATCAGCCTGGTATCTTAGGTCCTGTACACGAATGTGAGGAGCCCGGAAACAAACAGGAAGAATTGGTAGTATTGGTGCAGACAAGGAACTATGATATAATTGGAATAACAGAGACATGGTGGGATAGTTTGCATGACTGAAGCTCTGCCATGGATGGGTATAAGTTGTTCAGGAAGGACAGGCAGGGAAGAAGAGGGGGAGGAGTAGCCCTATATGTAAAAGAGCTCTATGACTGCTCAGAGCTCCGTTATGGAAGTGGAACCGAGCCAGCTGAAAGTCTGTGGGTTAAGTTTAGAGGGGAGAGCAACAAGGGGGATGTTGTGGTATGTGTCTGCTATAGACCTCCAGATCAGAAGGGGGAAGTGGACGAGGCATTCTATGGACAACTGGCAGAAGTTTCCAGATCAAAGGCCCTTTCTCTTGAGGGACTTAAATTACCCTGGCATCTGCTGGGAGGCCAATACAGCAGGGCACAGGCAATCCAGGAAGTTTTTGGAGAGTGTTGAGGACGTCTTCCTGGTACAAATGCTGGAGGAACCAACTAGCTGCCTTGCACCTCTCAACCTGCTGCTCACAAACAGAGAAGAATTGATTGGGGACGTAGAAGTTAATGGCAACCTGGGCAGCAGTGAGCATGAGATGATAGAGTTCAAGATGCTGATTAATGGAAAAAAGGAAAGAAGCAAAACGCAGACCCTGGACTTCAGAAAAGCAGATTTTAGCTCCCTCAGGGAACTGATGGGCAGGATCCCTTGGGAGGCTGATCTGAAGGGGAAAGGTGTTCAAGAGAGCTGGCTGCATTTTAAAGAAACCCTGCTAAGGGTACAGGAAGATACCATTCCGATGAGCAGAAAGAACAGCAAATGTGGAAGGCACCCAGTGTGGCTTAACAGAGAACTCTGCACTGAGCTAGAGCATAAAAAGGAAGCTTACAGGAAGTGGAAGCTTGGACAGAGGACTAAGCAGGCATATAGAGATATTGCTCAGGACTGCAGGGATAAAATCAGAAAGGACAAAGGACAATTGGAGTTGCAGCTAGCAAGGGATGTGAAGGATAACAGGAAGGGGTTCTACAAGTATGTCAATAACAAGAAGAGGATCAGGGATGGTGTAGGTCCCTTACTGAATAGCGCAGGAATCCTCGTGATGGAGGATGAGGAAAAAGCTGAAGTGCTCAATGCTTTTTTTTACTTCAGTTTTCACAGGGAGGGCCAGCTTCCAGCCCACTACACTGGGTGTGGCAGATTGGAGAGAAGCAGAGAGGCCCTCGTTGATGGAAGGTCAGGTTAGGGACTACCTAAAGAAGCTGGATGTGCAAAAGTCCATGGAGCCAGAAGACCTGCATCCAAGGGTGCTGAAGGAGTTGGTCGATTTGAGGTAGCAGTACCGCTGGCCATTATCTTTGAAAACTCGTGGTGAATGGGGGAGGTGTCAGAAGACTGGAAAAAAGCAAATATAGTGCCTATCTTCAAGAAAGGCAAAAAGGAGGATCCAGGGAATTACAGACCTGTCAGCCTCACCTCAATCCCTGGAAAAATCATGGAGCAGCTTCTCAGAGAATCCATCCTGAAACACTTGGAGGAAAATAGTGATCAGGAACAGTCAGCATGGAATCACCAAGGGTAAATCATGCCTGACAAACCTCATTGCCTTCTGTGATGAGATGACTGGATTTGTGGATGTGGGAAGAGCTGTTGATGTGATATCCCTCGACTTTAGCAAGGCTTTTGATACAGTTTCCCACAGCATTCTCATCAGCAAGTTAAGGAAGTATGGGTTGGATGTGTGGATTGTAAAGTGGATAGAGAACTGGCTAGATCAGTGGTTTCAGCATGTAGGAATCAATGGTTCCATATCTAGTTGGCAACCAGTAATGAGTGGTGTGCCCCAGGGGTCAGTCCTGGGGCCAGTTGTGTTCACCATTTTCATTAATGATCTGGATGATGGGATTGACTGCACACTCAGTAAGCTTGCGGATGACACCAAGCTTGGGGGCACGGTAGACACGCTGGAGGGCAGGGAGAAGATTCAGGAAGACCTTGATAAATCGGAGCTGTGGGCCAATAGAAATCTCATGAGGTTCAACAAGGACAAGTGCAAAGTCCTGCACTTGGGACGAAAAAACCCCATGCACAGCTACAGGCTGGAGAGCGATCAGCTAAGTAGCAGCACCGTAGAAAAGTGTCCTGGTGGATGGGAAGCTGGAGATGAGTCAGCAGTGTGCTCTTGCTGTTAAAAAGGCCAATGGCATACATGGGCTGCATCAAAAGAAGCACTGCCATCAGATCGAGGGATGTGATCATTCCTCTCTATTCGGCACTGGTGAGGCCACATCTGAAATACTGTGTCCAGTTTTGGGCTCCTCACTACATAAAGGACATGGACAAATTAGAGTCCAGCAGAGGACAACAAAAATGATCAAGGGGCTGGAGCAGAAGACCTATGAAGAAAGACTGAAGGAACTAGTCTTATTTAGCCTGCAGAAGAGAAGACTGAGGGGGGATTTAATAGCAACCTTCCATTACCTGAAGGGATGCTCCAAGGAGGAGGGAGCTGGGCTGTTCTCTGTAGTAACAGAGGATAGAACAAGGAGCAATGGTTTCAAGTTGCAGCTGGGGAGGTCAAGGCTGGATATTAGGAAAAACTTTCTTACTAGGAGGATGGTAAAGCATTGGAATGGGCTACTTAGGGAGGTGGTGGAATCTCCATCTTTGGAGATGTTTAAGGCCTGGCTGGATGAAACTCTGGCTGGGATAATTTAGTGGGAGTGGTCCTTCTTTTCTTGGCAGGGAGTTAGACTCAGAATCATAGGGTTGGAAGGAACCTCATGAGGTCATCTAGTCCATGTGCCTTTTTACAGGATTGGATCCTAAGCCATGGACTCATGGAAGGTAGTGTGCTAGTTCATGCTTCTTGACATTTGGTTTTTGTGCCCGTCATTGAATTCTGGGAATGAGAGGTATTTTAAAAGTGTATTAAACATTTTTTAATACCTGCACTTATCTGAACAAATATACAGCAAAGCATTCATAAGTAGAGAGCTAAACCTAAATTTCCCCAAAGCTCAAGAGTATCTGTATCCAGTGTTCTGATCTAGACTCCTTCTCAAATGGTGGCATCAGCTGCAATTCCATAGTTCAGGCCGAATTGAATTGGCTTGTAAAGCAAGAATCCACCCTCTATTATGTATGCATACTGATGGACCAAATCAAAAGTTCTGGATCTAGAATCTCCCCAAAGCTGTAAGCAGACCCAAAATGCTGATCAGAACATGACCCTTGCAATTAGGGGCACTTGGGACTGGTTCCATGAAATGTACCTTTTTAATAGAGGAGCTCTATAGAGCCACTCTGGGCAAAGCGCCATTTGCCCCACTGTAGTTATGCCTCTGGTTTAAAGAGGTTTAAATTTTGTTCTAGCTCACTTCTAATGCATGGGTGTGTATAGTGTATGAACTGATATTCCAGATATATAGTTGAATGAAACCACATTGAATTTGACTAATCATATATGCAACTGGATTATAAACACAATTAAATGTGTACAGGGCCACATTTACTTTAACTAACTTACTGCAAAATCAGTTTGAGAATACATTAGTGCTAATATAAGGAGTATTGTACTTCCAGCATCAACAGTCTGTCTCGTCCTCAGGTCAGCAAATAAATCTATGGACATTTGAACAGCTCTAAAATGCAAGTGTAACTCGAGCTCTGTACGTTTCCATAAAGAAGCTGCTCTAAGTAATTTGAACACACAGATCCATTTACATGTTTCCATCTTGAAATGCAGATTTAATACTACTCCATCATGTTCTCCTAGCAAGTCTGGCACTGCTATCTTTGCCTGGCTAGCTTCTAACTCTTCTTAAAAGAGTAAACTAAATAAATAAAAAAGGGAAACAACGGTGAAATGTGTTACTAATCCAGTGTTGAAAAAAACTTGGATATAGTACCGCAAAAAGAAAAAAAAAAAAAGTCACAAGAAGTCAGTACAATAAGTTGGGCTTCAGTTTTTCAGGATTTATTTTAATCATTTTTTTAGTTTCATGTAGATGTACGAAAATCAGGATTTTGGGGGGCTCTCTCTTTGTCTACACACTGTAATAAGAAATCTTGTAATCTCTCCTGCTTAGTGGGTTTTAATGTAGTACTGTGTCAAACAGGACTTAAAGGGTTCTGCAATAGGCTTTAGGTGTGTACTAGCAGAGCCTCCATGGACCAGTTAATGCACAACATCTTAATGCACCTTAGGATTTGTCTATACTACAACATAAGCCCCTGCCTGAACCCAGACTGAAGGCTACACCCATTGGCATCTACACTGCAATTACACTTACCCCATGCTTCAACCCAAGGTCCAAGGACCCGGCAGAGCTCCTGGAAGTTCCAAGTTTGAATCAAGCTAGCATCCACGGTCTGAGCCCTATTGCCTTGCAGTGTAGCCACAGCCCTGCTTGACTCAGGTCTTGGGAGTCATCCAGAAGTATCCCACAATGCCATGGGACAGCTGCCTTGGTCCTCTCTATCCCAACAATATGCAATCCACTCTACTGAAAACAGGAGCCATCTCCCCTTTGTAAATGACAACTGCTCAGGTCAACATTAACACATTCTCTTTTGCTTATCAGTCTGTAAGCACACTATCAGAAAGCCTCCAGGGTAGACATCTCACACTCAAATCACCCTGAGGACCACATGTGGGCTAGTATGTTAGCCCAATGGCTGCACCACTGAAACCTTTTCATACAACTATATTGGAAATATCGATAATGATAGTGTCATTGTGGGCCACAGAAAATAACTTTAGGAGCTGCCTGTGGGCTGTGAGTTTGAGACCCCTGCTCTAGGGTCTGCTGGTGACTATAAACCAAACAAGCCAAGATGCTTTTTGGGAACATGCACGGTGAGCAGAAAAGATTTTTCACAGTGTACCAGGTTCCTAAGACTAGAGAGGCCACATTTGGTGTAGAGATGTTAGACATTCTGACATGTCCAGAACTAGATAAGCTGGCACCCAAGGAAAGGAGCCCCAGATGTGCCCTCTCCTGATCTGGAGCCTGATCTGGCCCAGGGTCTGATCTGACCCCAGTCGCCACTGGTAGTTCCCCAGCCAACTGAGTTCCCAGACAGGGCTCCTTCCCCACAGGCCAGGTCCCCCAGCACGGCACCTTCCTCTCCAGTCCACTTCCCCGTCAGCCAGGTCCCCAGAAGGGGGGGGCTTTCCCTGCTGGCCCACCAGCCAGCTTCCCTGCAGGTCAGGTTCCCCAGCTGGGTGCCTTCTGCAGCACCCTCTAAAATTTGGCACCCAGGGCTTTGCCCTGGTTTCTCCACCCTAGTTATGGCCCTGCATTCTGGGGTATTACTTAGACTCAAGTCTGCACACTGTAGTGAGTGAGTCAGACCCATAGGTTCAAGCCTGAGGCAGAAAATTCTTAACCTAGGGTTAAAATATAATGAAGATACTCTGGGCTCCCTAACACCAGACCAGCTGACTTGAGTCCCACAGTATAGACATACCTTTAAAAATTTCATAACCCATAACAAGAGCTAAGATAAAAGTAAGAATTCCAGGGTTTAGTGGGAGAACATATTTTAAATTTTTTTTAAATCAGGGTGTTTTATCAGTGCTTATCAGTTAAACCCAATAATCTGAAGCCCTACTAATAATTGGTGAATGTAATTTTTTCTCTGCAGATACCACACATCTCAGGTTATTTGCTGAACTGTATTTGTAATAAAATGAATAGAATCCCTCTTGGCAGAATCTATAAGCAGACTCCTGCAACCTGCCAGAGAAAACTAGTGATGCCACTGAACAACAGCAACATTATTCACAATTCCGACAGTCACCATGACATGTTGTCATAGTATGTGAATTCAGGCAATACCAAATTTTGAAATGCAGGATGTTCATAAGTGATCAAAACACCCAATCAGCACTGATCAGGGCTGGGATGTATTTACAGACAAAAAACTATGTTAAACTGGAGCATAGGGTAAGAGCACATATCAGTACATTCTGAAAGCTAATTGGATGAACCCAGGAAATTTAGAGTTAAGTTTAAACTAAAAAAAAAAAAAAAAAAGAGTACAAACACATTAAGATACAGAAGCATAACACTGAAGCACCCAAGCAATCTCAGCTCGCAACTGCAACGACATAGTTCAGTAAATAAATTATAATTAAGATCTAAAGGGGCATCTGTGTTAGTCTAGTTCAGTAAAACAAACAAAACAAAGAGTCCTGTGGCTCTTAAAGACTAGCAAATATATTTATTGCATGAGCTTTCATGGGAGAAAAATCCCACTTCATCAGATGCTTTAAAGAAAAGGAACAGCAGTGGGGTGAGAATTTGCCCTGGATGGCAGGGAGTCACTGTGGAGAAGGGGGAAGCAGGTGCTGTGCCCTGCTCTACCTTCCCACTCCCAAGGTTTCCCCCTGCCCCCCCCCACAAAGCCACTCCTGTTCTCTCTTCCCCTCTTCTCTCTTGGCACCCTTGTGCTGTTCCCCACATGGCTGCCCTTGTCCTTTTTGGCCACCCCTGCCCAGGAACGGTGCTACCATTTCTGGCGCCCCCTCCCCCCCCCGCAAGCAGAGCAAGTGCTGGCACCCCCCCTGCAGTGCTTACCAGGCTTACTGGGTCGTGTTGGCCCTGTCCCTGCCCTGCTCTACTCCCCACACTCACTCCTGGCACTGCAAATAACTCCTGACCTCCCCTGTCTTGCCATCCCTGCTCTGCTACCCCTACTACCCCACATAGCAACATTTCCGAACCACTGTGGCACGGTTCATAAATATTCATGCTAATTTGAATATTCATGAGTTTTTAATGGTGGTGTGCCTCGAAAAATTTGACGGTATCAAGGTGTGCCACAGCAGAGAAAAGATTGGGAACCACTGCACTAGAGTAACATAAAATACCAAGTGGGTAGACCCCAGTTTCCCCTTCCCTGTGTAATGTATGCTGAATTCCCATTTCTGTGGTCTCTTACATCTCCATATATTCCCCTGCACACACAAATACCAGCCATTTTCCACCTTCCTCCAGCACCCACTATATTCCCCCATCCGCATGCACATGCATATATTCCCCTTCCTCTGTTGATTAGATCTGCTGCAATGTGTAACTTTTAAAAGGAAATATTTAGGATTAATGGTCATTTTGACCATTATTTTTCACAATCAAAAGTTCTGTCAGCTGAGGTTTGTGTGTAAAATCATGTCCTTCAGAGAAACTCATGAAATATTGCCATCTTCCTAAAGGACTGCCATTGCCATCTGCCATTGTTGCCAGCCTGGGCCCAAGGATAAACTTGCAGTTATAAGGAATAATGGTGAAACTAACCATTAGTTCCTAAAACTAACACACAAACAAGCTTTTCCTGTTTAACTTAGGCACAAGATTTCAGTGAATTTTAATTATGGAAAAGTTTGAAAGGTCTGTTTTATCTGTATAAGATCATTCAGACTTCAAATGAGATGTCTGACACATTTTTAATTGATTATAACACCTAAATTAATTAATGAATTTACTTGAAAGTTCTTGGAAAGTTCTTTCTATTCTCAAAAAGTAAATGGAGTAAATTGGGGATGGGGGGTATGCTGGGTTTTTAAAAGTCAAAGCCTTAACTGAGCAACTCAGCTCACCCTTAAGTATGGACCCATAACTGATTCCTCCATAATAATCCCCACAGTATGAAGATTATTACTAAGCAGATACTCCCTCAGATTATGTGACTCAATATGACAGTCAGATGTTCTAAATCTACACCTTGGCCATTTTGTGTTTGAGTGTTAGCATATTAGCAAAGTTCATATTTGGCATTCAGACAATCTCGCTTCTTAATAAGAAAAAGTACACATTATTCAAGTTGAGAAGTCAGTTACTAGAGACAAAGCCGTCACAGGCAATTGGTTCTTATCCATTATTTACTTGAGACAGCCACTTGGCAAATCAGGATTGTTAAATCTTTAAATCGAGTACTTCCATTTATCAGATGCCTACACCTCTTGGCTGAATCAATGAAACAGAACCAAAAATGTAAATGAAAGCAAACACCACAAGCTGTTCACAGACTCCAGAATCAGTTAAATGCTTGGCATGGAATACCACTGCTCAGCTCATATTTCAAGGAGAAAATTGAAACTATACCTGAGTATAATGCAAACACCTAATGCTAGAAAAACATTCTTGTAAACAGGATGCTACAAACCATACAGTTCTACATTTCCTTCATTGCTTTCACATACAGACCAATATCAATAACAGAACTCTTCTAAATTCTATTCAGGAGCATATTATAAATATATGAAATCACTTTAAAAAGGAGATGAGGAGCCAGATACTGTGCCAGGAGAAATAGCAGAACTCATCAGGTTATAGGGACAATATCATTGATAAATCACATTGGGCTTTTGTTCCATTACCAAGAGACCATTGAGCCAGGGACAAGATATTCCCAAAGTTGTCTAACAACTTAATTTGCACTGTGAAAGGCTGACTTTTCCATGCAAAGGCAGGGTTTCAAATGTGCCAGATTTTACATACACACAACATGTAGTGTAAGTTTAGAGACCAGGCTGAGGCCTTGGGCAGTCACAGCCTACCAAGGTATATGTTCTGATGGGAAAGAACCCAGATTTTGACACTATCACCATGGCAGTTACAATGGCATATCCCAAATCAAAATTTCCTTCATTTCCAGAATTAGAATTTCAGTTGCTATAAATATGTCATTGGGCATCACTTGGTTGGTATTTGAAATTTGGCAAGTATATGCAATAGTAACAGCCACATAACATACACCTAGTAAGTTTTTCACTCCACATTTATAACTTCACTAACCTGACTCTTTCTCAAAGTTTTCTACACTGTAGCAAGGTTTGTCATACAATAACCTAGGGCATAATTGTGACTTCCATTGTGGCTAAACATAAAAGGACTAAGTACCTGATCTCTGAAAATCAGATCCCTTTAAAAGTATCTCAGGCTGGGCTCCTAATACTTTTAGAAAATCTTGGCCTACACCTGTCTGGCCTAGGACTGAATATTTCAGTTCCTACACCTCATATTAATGTAAATTCAGGTGCAGTTTTCCCATTTGGAAAATTTAAGGAATTCCTTTGGCACATTAATTATTAAAAACAGGAGTATGATTTTAAAATCTGTGAAAAGTGCTTAAAATAGTCACAAAAAGATAGTATATAAAATAATAAGTTTTATAGCAAAGGTAAATGGATCACATCTGTTTACCCTCTCATAATGCAAGAATATGGGGATAATCTGTGAAAATGAAGGGTAACAAATCTCAAACTGGAAAGAAAATACTATTCTTTACTAGTGGTTCTTAAATTAAGGCTGATGGTTTAATTTTATTATTAAATATTTCCCACTATATGGCTGATGGGACTAAATTGGATAGGATTTATGTGCAAGGATTACACCCTTATGTTTCAGGTCATAAACCAACCACTAGTATACAAAGATTTAGAAGTTCCCCAGGAGGTAGCTCCAAAGGAGTAGCCATGTCAGTCTAGTTCAGCAAAATAAACAAGGAGACTTGTGTCACTTTTAAAGATTAACACATTTATTTATCACATGAGCTCCTTCATTAGATGAATCAAATGGAAAATGTAACCTGTTAGCTGTAAATATATATACAGAGACAGTAGGGTTGATCACAAGGTCAGTTCAAACAGTTCTAGAGAGAGAAGCTGCTAACCTATCTCTGCAAAGTCAACGAGACGTTTTGATTCAAACAGTCTTGAAGAGTGGAAGCAAAAGCTGAGAAAGGTCATACCTTTTGTGATGACCCAGGAGGTAGGTTATTCCACAAGTAGCCACTGTGGCATTTTACGCCTTCCTCTGAAGCAGCTGGCACTGCCCACATCAGAGTTAGGACACTGAATGAGATGAAACATAGGTCCAATGCACTATGAAAATTCCCATGTTTCTAAGGGCTTACTGACTGTATAAGGCAGTCAAAAAATAAACAGGTAAAAGCCAGGAGTGTAAGTAATAATATATAGAGCAGGGACCCACAAATATATGGAACTCCCTCTGACATAACTTTGAAGCAGACTTCTTTCCCCATACCCTTCATTTGGGGCACTGTCTGCACTAACACTTTTCTTAAAATTCCCCACCATTGCTCTACTACCAATGGGTATGTCTACCTACACTTGAGGCTCTGTTAAGTTGACCCTACAAGATTGCCTTTAAGTCAACTTAAAGTAAAGCTTGTGAAGTTGATTTAGTGAGTTGCTGTAAATAGTGTAGTGGCTTGCACCTTTGCTTAGTATACAGAAAGTCCTGGGTTCAAGCCCCAGGGGGCTGGACTTGATGATCTCATAAGGTCCCTTTCAACCCTATGATTCTATTCTATAATGCCTGTTGACTGCCTCCATCCCCACTAATAGGTGCTAGGTTGATGGAAGAGTGGTGTGTTGTGGGTAGCTGTCTCATGTTGCACCAGAGAAACATAACTTCTGGGAACCCTAGAAGGGGCCTGGAGGCCAATTAGGTTGACTGTGAAGGTCTTTCCTCATCTACTCTAGATTAAGTCAATTTAATAAGACCCACATAAGTGCTAAGTTGACTTTAAGAGGTGGTGTTGTTATGTCAACTTAATAAAAGCCCAGTGTGTCTGCAGGAGTCTGTAGGTCAACTTAGCCTTCTTTAAGTCAAGCTAAGGCTCCTGAGTAGACGTAGCCAATGGTAGCCATGGTGAGAGTGTTAGTGTAGTCTGGCCACCAAAGCTTTAGCCATCCTATTCTCTAGCCTTGCTAAGAGCAAAGATAAATAACCACAGTGGTTAAAACATTGATGGCCAGTCTTCACTAGCACTTCCACTACTGTTATCACTTGTGGCATTCCACCAATGGGAGCATAACTTTCTCTTACTCTGGACTGTGTCTAATAAACAGATCGAGACGTGTTTTAGTCAGGACTGTTTCTAACACACGAGATCTGACCTTAAATATTGTACACAGACCACAGGTTAGAAAACAACAGACTATTGATTCAAAATGCAAACATGGAATGCAGTGAAATTGACTTCCGGAACATAATTGTTTTCACTGTACTTTGGACATCACCAGTCTATAGTAATGATAAGTGAAACAAAGCTTATTTTATTTATTTTTTTACTTTTAGTATCAAGAAATCTTGGACGTGAATTAATACTGCGGCCAAATCAAAATTTATGATCTGTGACTTTAATCAGGTAAGGGGTCTGCAATCCATGACTCCAGAGATGCACATGGCTCTTTGACTGCTCCTTTGTGGCTCCTGGCTCTGGGACCCCCTGCCACTGGCAGACCCTGTGGGTGACAACACCAGTCTCCACACTCTGCCTCCAACCAGGGAACCCTGCAGGGGGCCTGCTCCTGGTTCAGGGTTCCAACCAGGGGACCCTATGGCAGGCACTCCCCAACCCCTAGCAAGAGTCTGCACACATTGTGGCTTTCAAAACACTTGCTTATTTTTTAAAATGGCTCTTCGTATTTTTGGGTTGCCAACCCTTGAAATAGGTGAATGTTTCAATTGTTTCTATAATTGTAATGAGTCATGATTGACTAATAAAAGGAAATGGAATCATGTAGATGGGATATGGTATGAAAGATACCGTATAAACAAAAAGGGTTAACACCAGAAAACAGAGTGAATGCTGGCTTCTGAATGAATGATAAAGGATGCAAGTGGAAAGGATATGTTAAATCCCCAATGATTAATGTAACATCACATCACAGAAAGACCTACAACAATTTTTTAAATACTGCAGAGCTCACAGTCAGTTCTAGAGTTGGAAATGGTAATTACCAAATTTTTCTTCGTAACCTGGCAGAAAGCCTGCTGCTCACATATATACCGTATGAGTACCATACTAATGAACCAAACTTAAATAGTACGTAGAATTGCATGTCAAGGAATGAGCAAGCCATTATCTTCAGGGTTTATTCATCAATGGAAGAGATGTTATTTTGTTAATCTGAAACATTTTGGGGTAAATAATTTAAACAAGTGTGTTTGATAGACCTCCCACACCTAATGAGCTGTTTGAAATTCTAGCATGAGTACAAGATGTTATTTTCTCCCCCGCCTAGCTCCCTAGTGGTGATCTGAGCACACCCACAGGAAGAAGCCTCGTACAATAGGTATCTGAAGTGGGGTGCCCCAGACTGCACAATATCCCAGTGGTCAGAGAACTCAGTGGGACATCAGTGAGACCACAGTTCAAGTTGCTGCTCTAACTCAGGCAAAATGGGGATGTGAACCAGAGTCTGCCATATTCCAAGTAAATGCCTTAACTACTGCACAGGCTTACTCAGAGTCTCTTGTGTGTGTTCTTTGTGAGACAGGATTGACTTGGTTTACTTGCCTCATCCAAAGAATTATCCAAAGCTGTGAATCTCAAGCACAGAGAGGCCTGTCAATCCGGGATCTAAAGACCCAGGTCAACAGGAGTTAGAGACCTAAGTGCCTTGTGTATATAAATCCAATCCCTTTCCTCTGCATTTCTCTCCTGTAGCTTATACCTGAATGGCTCAGAATTCCAGTCGATGGTAGAGCACCATGGAGATAGGTGTCACAACAGCCAAGTAAATTTGTGAATCAGACTTCAATCCATAAATCAAAAGTGCCATTCCCACCGGTACTATTGGATAGCTTCAAGAATACTATTCACGTCCATATTACCCTTTACAAACATTTAACTAGGCCTCACTGAAGCCTTATGAAGTTAGTAAAAATCATTATCTACGTTCTGTAGATGGGGTAACTAAGTCAGAAGTTAAGACCAAAATTTACATTTTTTTTATGTAAACTGGTATACCAAAAGACATAGTTAATAATTCATGAGCAATCTGTGGGCACACAGAACTTCTGTAAAATCACACTATTTCTTTGGGTGACAAAATATGCATTTAGGTCTTCAGCTTTAGGTATTCAAATTTGAATTTTTTTCTTTAACCTTTATGACTCAGTTTGCATATTTATAAAAATATTTATAAAAATATGAAAATATGTGTATTTATGGGCACATAACCCTGTGTAATTTTTAATTTTGTCTATCCAAATGTCATTGTTCTCATTTTTTTTCAATGATTTTACACCGAGCTAATAGAGGGCTGAATTTCTTGACTAATAAGCATCTAGATAGCATAATAGTGCACAATTTTTCTCTTTATAACGCTGGTGAGCTTTTCCATCACTTGCATTAGCCAGCATTTCTGAAACCAGGTGTTAATTGTCAGGGGAACAGGAGATTTCCAGTCAGCTGCCAGGACTAATCTAGCAGCCAGCACTAAATGCTGAATAAGCATAGGTAAAAAATGCACACCATCTGCTTCCAGGAGTCCTAAGCCAAAAGTGTGTAGCTAGTTTTGTGTCCAGAAGCATCTTATTTGTTGGACAATGTGAAATGTCTAGCTTTATATCATCTTATACATCACAACTCAGTATCAGCCCCCATTCATATGGAATAATCTTCAAAGAACAATAAATAATTATATATTAGGAATCCAAGTGGACAGCTCAAGCTGATGCTGTTTGAAACAAGAAGGGAAGTTTGATATTGAGATCAGGGTCCTCCCCAGCCCTCTAATGGCCCAATTTTCAGAGCTACTGATTTTCAAAGTCAATGGAAGCTATAGGTGGGTCAATGTGATACTGTATGAAGTAAGAATGACCAGTTATAATATTATTTGATACCAATATTAAAAAATTTCAATAAATCTTACAAGATATGTCATATAAATGTATCATTGGAAAAGTTATAATTTGCTAGGTATGATAATCTTGTTTACATGAATTTATCATTTTTTGTATTGGAAGTTGTAAATATGTGTGATATATCTGTATCTTGTGCTGAGCTATTGTGTGATCCCCATAGGCAGATTAGCATCAGCACTGTCCAGTCTGCTTCCTGGCCCATTAAGAGCAATCAGCTATACAACAGTGCACTGGGAGAAGAGCCAGGGGTTACACCCATGAGTCAGTAGGACGTGTAGGGACATGCCTGTCAACAGGAATTCCAACAGCTTTCCACTGCCCATGTGCTGTGAACTTGCATTTGAAAGCCAAGATGTACAAGCTGTGACACTGCCCAGATTTAGGGGACTATTTATGGTACTATTTCATATCACTATTTCATAACAGCAATAATCCATAGGAGATGTGCCATGTTTAGTGCCAAAATACAAGTTGTAACTTGCTAGAGATGATAATATGGTTTATATGTGGGAATTGTATCTATATCAAAAGTTATAAATATGTTTGTAATATCTGTTTCAACTTACCCATTTCTGGGAAATTCCCCAGACTGGAAGTTTACAGTCATTGTCTCCTTAATGGCCCATTGAGGAAACCACAGTTTCAATGGGCCCCTAGGGAGAAACCTGCTAAGTAAGTCACCCAGACTGACCCTGTGACTCAACTCCATTTTGATTTGCAAATATGCCAGACAGCACAGGGAAAGGTCAGAGGGTGACAAAAGGCAGCAGCACCAACTCCATTTTGTCTTCAGTCTCCACCTTACAACCAACACCCATCCCTAGAACTCTGCGACTAGACAAAGGACTGAGGCTCACCCAGGTGCTGGGTGTCTTATCAGAGGAACTGGACAATCCTGTAAACTCCAGATTCTTCCAAGGACTTGTTTTACATGAACTCTTAATCATTTGTATATATGTGATTCACTTTGACCCTTTAACATCTTTCATAGTTTGTCTCTTTTCTTTTTATATTAAACCTTTAGTTTTAGTCACCAAAGGATTGCTTGGCAGTGTGGTCTTTTAGGTAAGATCCAGATCTCTGTTGTTTTGTGTAATGTGGCTGGCCCTTTGAGTCGGAAGAACCTATCTCTTAAAGCGACCCAGTGGCTAGTTGGGGATCAGAGGATCTGATGTGCAATAAAGGGGGTTGTTTCTGTTCTGCTATGTTTTGCGATAACTCATGTGAGGAATCATAAGCATGGTGTGGTGCTGATTGGGAGTCTGGTTTAAGTACCACCCATCAGTGTTTAGAAAGTTTGGCTCTAAAGTTTGCAGTTTGACCTGATTTATGCACATTCAGGTAGTTATCCCAGGAGGCTCAGGTTATACAAGCCACATGACAAAGAATATCAGAGGCAGCTGTACCATCTCAATTTTGTCTTCACTCTTGCTTCTCAGTCAACTTCCTTACTGTTGAACCTTTGTGTAAGGCAGGCTTAGGAGCTGTGCCTAACAGCTGCTGAAGTGGAGCAACTAATTTGCATGGGTCCTGTAGGATCCTGTATTAGCATGGTATTTGCATACTGAGTGCAAAGCATAGTGAGTAATAGTATTTGGGGTCAATCTAGTCACAAATCTGTCAATATCTGTAATTCTACTGAAGGGAAAAACAAAATACTGTCTTTTTGTAAATTGCTACTCTCTGTTTGTTTCAAATCTGTCTGGATTAGTTAAAGGGTAAAAACTACCCTTAGTTAAAAAGAGGCGTGAAAGAAAGGTGACTGCATATTTCAGCCTGAAAAAGACAAGAAATGGAAGAAGTTTTGCATTAGTTCTTTTACCTGCAAAATGCTGGAGGTAATCTCATCTCAATTAACTGATAGTTCTGGGGAGGGTTCATTTGAGGCCCTTTGTTATGTTAAGGACAGTAAGTATTTGCATACTGCTGGATGTTTAATAGCTGCTATGAAAAAGAAAGGCAGACTCTTTGAGCTGAGAAGAAACTCTCCTCCTCTATGCTGAAATTTCTGGAGAGAGCAGGTGGAGTCAATGGATGGTAGGTGGAAACAGCAGATAGTGAGAGTGGCCAGAGGTGAGCTGGACAGAGCAACTGGAGGGTGGAACAGTAAACAGCGGGTAGAGCCAAGGAACAGTTCTATAGGATAGACTGAGTGATCAGTAGATGGTGTTGGTAGACAGCTGGTGTGAAAGACACTCCCTATGTACCCTATGGTTGGTTGATACTGATTCCACAGATCAGTGCTGGTTTTGCCATTAAGTCTTGTATGTTCTGTTATGTGGTATGGGTTGTTGGAAACTCTGCTCTGTACTAACTAATTAGATCAGCACTATTTCTGTTATTTGGCCTTTTGCACTCTGTTTTGCTACAATTAAAAGTTCTGTTTACTACACTCAGTCTCGTGCATGCGAGCAGGGAACCCTTACTCCTTTGGGGTGTCCAGGAAATAGTGCAGGATTCCCAGAAATCTGGGTGGGGGCTTGAACCAGTTGGTGGTGCTGCATCATTGGGAACCCCTAGATATAGAACCCGGCCCTTGTTCTGCTAGCCTTCCCTGGCAGAAGGGTTACATTTGAAACTAAAGGGGCAGGAATGGTCAAAACAGCACCTCTACAAAAGACAGCTGGGGACACGGGGGTTAAAATATAATTTCGGTGGGCCCCTGGAACACTCCTGTGTTGGTGGGCCCTGCCTCCCATGCCAATGCCCCACCCCCTGCCCCCAATACCTCCCCAGCATGAGCCAGGCTACCCCGCACTCAGCGGCAGCAGTGCAGCTGGGGAGGTGGGGGTGGTAGGCCCTGGGTCAGGGCTGTGGCGCAGCTGGGCCAGAGGCAGCAGGCCCCAGGTTGGGGCAGGGCCTCAAAGGGGAGGGCTTTGGGGTGAAGCTTGAGCCCCCCAGCAATGCCCCTGGCCCCCACCGTAGCCCCTGCCTGCTGGAATGTGGCAGGATGCTGCTCCAGGGCCTGAAATTTTTAAGGGCCCAGAGTTTGGGTCCCTAAAAATAGAACATGGAACAGGAAAGCTGTGTTCCAGGGCCTGCTATTTTTAAATGGTTGGTCCTGGAACGCAGCGTTCTGGCTCCACGTTCTACTTTTAGGAGCCCCAGAACACTCAGCACCTAAAAATAGTGGGACCCTGAATGGCGTTCCGGGAAATTCTGGCTTACTTTTTAAACCCTGTGGGGACATAGTGAAAAGTAAAGCAAAGTGAGAGTGATATCAAGTGTAAGCAGGAGACAGAGAAAGCAAAGGCCTGTTTCAGCTTCCAGGGCAGGAGCTAAATGAAGCAACTGACCTGATTTATGTTCACGCAAGTCAGGAGTGATGCTGGTTTTGAGGGCATGAGGTGTGTGCTGCTGTCTTTCATAATTTGATATACAGGAGAATCACAGTTTAGGGGATGTATCCGGACCCTTAGTTGGATTGAGTTCTTATGTGGCTCAGTAGCCAAGGTGCCTTTCACATCTGTCTAGTAATATGATTATAACAATTTCTCTGGAACATAGATGTCACCATAAGACTTGGTCCGAGATGTTTAAGTCAGTGGAAGTTCTGAAGTAACAATGATCAAAGGACCTAATATTAAACCCTTATTTAACCATTATAATGGCAGTGAAGTGTAATTATTTAAAGCGAAGGCACTCAAACTATGTGCTGTATAGCAGTATAAAACCTTAAAATAGAATTTAATGTAGGGTAAGAACTTAAGTATAGTTACCCCTATTTTTAACAACTTGGTTCAAAACTGCACTTATTTCTCAACATATGAATACAAAACTGACACCCAACCAGTTTCAGAAAATGGCACAGCAACATCCAGTTGCACTCCATTCTATTTTGATTCTTGTAAAGCAACCACTACTGTCAAAACCAAGTAACATCCATTTTATTCCAAAAATATGTTGCTTAACACTGAAGCAGTAGAATCTTCATATAAACAGTAGGATTACTCCTCACATTGCAAGAGACTCAAAGAGAAAATATTCAGGGAGTTCAACCAGAGCCAATAGTTTTTATAATGAACTCTTTCTCTTGGTCATTATATGTAATTTATTTATTATGGTTCTCCTGCTTCCCTCTAACATTATAGAAGTCTGCTGCTCAGTGACTGAACAGTACCAGGAACCATGGCTATATGTGTTAGTGTTTGGTCTAGACCCCAGATTTCACAAGGGAACTTAATAATACCAGACATACTTTCAAAGCTCTACAATAGGGGTCTCAAACATGCAGCCCACAGAGCTGCCACATACAGCCCCTGATAACCCCCAGAATCCTGGGGCTCCCACCTTTCCAACCTTGGAGTTTTCAAATGCTAAGCCTCACCACTCCCCTGCGTTATCAGCCACTGACAGGGAAGAGCTGAACTGCTGCTTGGAAGCTGCCCTATTCAAATGCAGCAGTTGATCAAGCAGCTGAAGCAGTCTGAGCCATCCAGAGAAGGCTCAGGTGTGGGGGGGCCCTTAAAGGAGGGCAGCCTGAGCCTGTGGGGGGGGTTCACAGGGGGCTCCATTCTCAGGCAGCACCAGAAAGCCCCACCACTAGCCACAGCATGGCCCCCCAGGGCTTTCCCCACTGCCGGTCCCGGCACAGGTAGGGCGTTTTTCCCCCCAGGAGCGTGGGGTAGTGTTTTTTCTTCCGCCCACTCCAGTGCTGCTAAATTCTGGCAGGCAGGGGATGTTTTCTCCTCTGCCAGCCCCACTCAGCCAAATTCAAGCGTTCAGGTGGGTGGGGGTTGTTTCACCTTCTGCCAACCCCAGAGCAGCTAAATTCAGGTGGGCAGGGAGTATTTTCCCCTATGCCAGCCCCACCGCAGCCAAATTCGAGTGGACAGGCGGATGGAGGGTGTTTCCTCCTCTGCCAACCCCAGCACAGCTAAATTCAAGTGGACGAGGGGTGTTTCCGCCCGCCAACCCCAGCGTGGCCAAATTCCAGCAGGTAGTGGGGAGGGTGTTTCCTGCCCCACCGCTCCCACTCTGCCTCCAGGGCCAGGCAGGGGGCTGCTTATTTACGGTCCTGTGGAGGGCTCTGACCAACCTGTTTGCAGCTGCGCCCTGGGATGTGGCTGCTCTCCTCCCCTCCTGGCTTAGGGATACATGCAGCCCCCTCTTTTTAAAACAAAAAAAACCCAAAAATCTTCTAAAACGATTTAATTTTCTTTAAAAAACTAAAATCTTTATAAAAATTTAATTTCAATTAAATTCAATTCAATTTTAATAAATCAAACTACAATTAATTTATTTCAATTAACATCAATTTGAATTCAATAAATTAAATTTTAATTTAATTTTAATTAAATTAACTGGTGGTCCTTCAGGGTTTGAAAAAGTATATTTTTTGCCCTGAACCCAATAAAGATTGGGAACCACTGATTTATAATGTAAAATTTTAACTGTGTTTGTTTACTCTTTGTCTTTTTGATGATTTTGCCATCATGAATGGAAGCAATTCTAAAAGGAAATGTGTGTTTTGGCTTTAGAAAGACTGTCAAAATTAGCACAGACTTCATGTTACAGTTTCAAAAAAGTTAATAAATTGACTTGTATTAGCATACTATATTACTCTTCATTTTTTTACTGTACTTCCTCATCATTGTATGGAAAGGTTTCAGTGATGCGGCCCTCAGGCCAATATCCTAGTCCTCATGCAGCCCTCGAGGTGATTTGAATTTGAGACCCCCTGCTCTACAGTATTCAGCACTGGTGGGTACACAGAAGAAAGGTTCTGGTCAAACCAAGAAAGACATGGCAGGTTTTTCATCACATGCATTTCTTTAGTATCAAGAATCTGAGGGATACAATGTGGAACTTAGTTTCTTATTGTAAAATTTATTGTACCTAGTTACTTGTAGTACCCAGCTTTTCTGTGACCCAAATCAAATCAAATCAAATGCGGCAAAGTACTTTTAAGCATGTGTTTAACTTTAGCCAAGTGGGTGTTTCGGTATGTGTTTAAGTACAGGAGAGACCCAGATTTACATATACTGCAGGAATGGAGGTTGTTTGTAATTCTAAACAAAACATTATGGTTGTTCTTTCAAAAGTTTAAAACTGAACATTTCCTCAATACAGCTTTGAAACTTTACAGTGAAGAAGAAAGATCATAGGGTTTGGAAGGGACCTCATCAGGTCGTCTAGTCCAACCTCCTGGTAAAAGCAGAACTATTTCCACTAAATCATCCCAGCCAGGGTTTTGTCTAACCGGGCATTAAATACTTCCAAAGATGGAGATTCCACCACCTCCCTAGATAACCAATTCCAATGCTTCACCACCCTTCTAGTGAGAGAGATTTTCCTAATAGCCAACCTTGACCACCCCAGCTGCAGCTTGAAACCATTGCACCTTGTTCTGTCCTCTGTCACCACTGGATCAGATGAGTGACCTAATGGCAAGGGGGCTAATGAGGATAGAGAGAGAGAAATTACCACATCTGAGGTAGAAGCCAAGTTTAAACAGTTTAATGGGACTGAATTAGAGGGCCCGGATGATCCCCATCCAAAAATATTAAAGGAACTGGTATATGAAATTGCATGCCTATTAGCAAGGATTTTTAATGACCCAAACTCAGGGATTGTACCATATGACTGGAGAACTACTAATGTGTTCCTATTTTTAAGAAATGGAGGGAAAAAATTGATCCGGGTAACTACAGGCCTTTTAGTTGACCTCAGCAATATGCAAGGTCTTATGCAAAATTTCGAAAGGCAAAGTAGTGAAGGGCATCGAGGTTAATGGAAATTGGAATAAAAGGTAGCCCATGCCAAAGCAACCTGATCTTTTTTTTGAGACGCTAACCATTTTTGTTTGCTTGTTTGTTTTGTTTTTTAGAAAAAGGGAAATGTAGTGGATCCAATTTACCTAGATCTGAGTAAGGCATTTGATATAGTTGCACATGGGGAATTATTAGTTAAATTAGAAAAGATGGGGATTAATATCAATAGTGAAAGGTGGATAAAGAACTGGTTAAAGGAGAGCTTACAATGGGTCATACTGAAATGTGCCCTTTCAGACTAGAAGGAAGCTATTAGTGGAGTTCCTCAGGGCTTGGTCTTGGGACCAATCATACTTAGCCTTTTTACTGTGGACCTTAGCACAAGAAGTGGGAATGTACTAATAAATTTTGCAGATGACATGAAGCTGAGAAGTACTGATAACCTAGAGAAGGATATCATGCAGGAAAATCTGGATGGCCTTGTATACTGGAATAATAGAAACAGGATGAAATTTAATAATGGTAAGTGCAAGGTATGATACTGTCCAGATTTAGGGGATCATTTATGAGTTTTATTCATATTAATATTTCATATCTGCAATAATTCTTAAGTGATATACCATGTTTGGTACCAATAGAAAGGTTGTAATCTGCTAGGAATGCTTCTGTGGTTTATACTAGGGGTCTCAAACACGCGGCCCATGGGCAGCTTGCGGTTCTAGGAATTACCACCTGTGGCCTTCAACAGAGACCAAAAGCAGGAGGTCCTGATCCCTGCGGTCCACACCCCGCCATCTGGGAGCCAGCAACTGGGCTGCAGCTGCCTGCCTCCCACCTGGAAGTGCTATTTCAGTGCTTCCAGGACAGGCCACGCCTCCACCCCCACCTGTGGCCCCTTTGCCCTGCTCGGGCTAGGAGCATTTCTCCCAGCTGCTGGGCTGGGCCTCCCCACCTCTACTGTGGAGCAGCCAGGCCTTTCTAAGCTGGCGCTCGCCCCCTCTGACAGCAAGTCAGCCAGCTGGGTTGCCAATGGTGTCAAAGGGCTGGCTCATGGCAATGGCTTGGGGTCCCTGGCCATGACTGGGGCATCAGCTCCCAGCATGCAGCTGAAAGCCGGGCTGTGGCTGCTTGTCTCCCCTCAGGGGTTGGGGTTGCAAGCAGCCCTTTCCATTTCTTTCTTCTTTTTCTCTTCCTTTCTTTTTTGTTTCCTTCCTTGTTTCTTTGTTCTTTCTTTCTCTTCCTTCCTTATTTGTTCCTTCTTTTTCTCTTTCTTTCTCTTCCTTCCTTACTTGTTCCCTTTCTTTTCTCTTTCCTTTCTTCTCTTTCCTTCTTTTTCTCCTTTCCTTTTCTCTTTTTTCTTTCTTACTTCCTTCCCTCTTTCACATCCTTTCTCCTCCTTCCTTTTTTCTTTCTCTTCCTTACGTTCTTTTTCTTCCTTCTCTCCTTTTTTAAAAAAACCTTTAAAAATTAATTTTTAATTAAAAAAGCTTTCTAAAAATTAAATTTCAGTTAAAATCTATACAAATTCAATCACTTAAATCCAATTAATTAATTATATTTACAATCTCTTTGAAGTCAATGAATTTTTTTAAATTTAATTTTAATTAAATAAACTGGCAGCCCTGCTGTATGAAAAGGTTTCAGTAATGTGGCCCTCTGGCCAATATCCTAGCCCTCATACTGCCATCATGGTGATTTGAGTTTGAGACCCACTGTTTTATATGTAGGTGTCATATCTGTATTAGAAGTTACGAATATATTTGTGTTCTAAGTTATTTGATTCTGGGACACTCCCAGAATGGATGCCTGCAACCATTGTCTCCGTAATGGCTCATTAGGGAAGGTCCTAGATACAGTGGGGCCCAGGAAAAACCTGTTGAGCAACTAGGACTTGCCCATGTGACTCAACTCCATTTTAATTTGAAAAGACTCTGGACACCATGGGGAAGGACAGAGGTGATAAAAGGCAGCAGTATCAACACCATTTTGTCTTCAGTCTCCAATCCACAACCAACACCCATCTCTGAAACAATGCCTCTGCGACTGGACTAAAGACTGAGACCCACCCAGGTGCTGGGTGTCTACCAGAGGAATTGAACTAAGTTGCAGGGGTGTTGCTGGCCAGGGCCAGTGCTGGGGATTGTGGTGCCCCCCCAACAGCAGAGCAAGGCCGGCGCAGACGAGTGATGTCATCAGGGGAGCGCCATGGCACTGTCCCTTTTTGGTGCCCCTCAAATGCCGGTGCCCCCCTGCAATCCAGAGGCTGCTTACAGCCTAGTGCCAGCCCTGTTGCTGGTGCCTGGCACGCAATGCACATGCCCCAGATCCCAGCACCAGTGCCCCCAGTGTCCGGGGCAGCTTCTGCCTCTCCCGGCCCCATTCCCAACTCGAGATCTGGGGCCCAGCTGCCCGCGGCAGTGCTTTCCTCTCCTGGCCCTGGCCCTGGCCAGGAATCCGGAGCCAAGCTGGTGGCGAGAAGAGCCTGAGGCCAGATTGGGACTGGGCAGAGACTCAGGGTCATGGGGGCAGGGTCGCAGCCAAGGGTCATAGCTGATGCCCATGTCCCAGGTCTTTCCTTGGGTCAGCGATGCTCCTGCTAACCTGCAAACTCCAGTTCTTCCATGGACTTGATTTATATGGACTCTAAATCATTTATATGTATGGGATTCACGTTCACCCTTTAACACCGTTCATATTTTGTTTATTTTCATATTAATCCTTTACTTTTAATCACTAAAGGACTGGGTGGCAGCGTGGTATTTTGGATAAGAGCCAAGCCTATGTGGATCTGAGTAATGTGGCTGACCCTTTGGGATCAGGAGAACCTACTTCTTTAAGAAATCTGCTGCCTAGGTGGAGATCAGAGGAGCTGATGTGCAATAAAGGGGACGGTTTCTGTTTTGTTATGCTTCACGATGACCAATGCAGGCAATCAGAAACATGCTTTGTTACTGCTTGGGAGACTGATTTAAGTACCATCTGTCAGTGCATTGGGAGTTTGGCTCCTGATTTTGTAGATTGCTCTGATTTTTGCACATTCAGGAGGTTATCCCAGGAAAGCCAGGTCATACAAAGTCATACACATAGAGGAATAATGGGAATTTTTGCTATAAGATTGGAACATATCAGTTGGAAGTGACAGAGCAGGAGAGGTACTTGAGAGTATTATTTGATCACAGAATGACAATGAGCCACAAATGTGATGTGGCTGTGAAGCACAGTAACGTGCGCCTAGGATACATCAGGTGAGGTATTGCCAGTAGAAACAGGGACGTGTTAGTACCATTATTCAAGGTGGTGGTGAGCCCTCATCTGGAACACTGTGTGCACTTCTGATGCCCCATGTTTAAGAAAGATGATTTCAAACTGGAAGAGGTACAGAGAAGGGTTACTACACTGATCCACAGAATGGAAAGCCTGTCTTCTGAGAGGAGACTCAAAGGCTATGTCTTCACTTAGACAGTTGATTCGAATACTTAATTTGAAATAACTAATTCAATTTTAAATTGAAGTTATTAATTCAAACTAGAGAGTTTTCACTAGACTCTTAGTTCGATTAAAGTAGGATTTATTAATTCAAGTTAGAGAGTCTGCATTAGACAATCTAACTCGAACTGGGAGAGCTGCAGCTCCAAAGGGAGCCATAGCTTCCAGGCTGGGGAAGGCCCGGCTCCCTGGCAAGGAGGAAGCCACAGCTCCCTGGAAGAAGGGAGCCTCTGGGGCTCCCTGGAGGGGAGCCCAGGGAAAGCAGCTGCAAGGGCTCCTCTGTCTGGGGAACCCAATAGAAGACTTCCCAGATAGGGGAGTCCCTGGCCAGCAGGCTGCTTTCCCTGCCATGGGCAGGGATCCCCCAGTGGGCTGCTTTCTCAGACAGGGGCAGAGATACCCCAGCAGGACGCTTTTCCAGCAGGGGTCAGGGATACCTCAGTGGGCTGCTTTCCCTGCCGGCTGGCTGAGCCCTGAGCTGGCTCCGAACTGCTTGGACACAGTGCAAACAGCTCTGAGACTGGTCAGTTTCACAGATTTCAGAATTTCAATTTCTTTCCTGCCCCTGGTGAGGAAAAAAAAAACGCCCCACTGGGGCAATGTTCGCTCTAAGGTGATGATGCAGCTGAGCAAATTGTGGATGCAGCTGAGAGAGCTATGGGTGCAGCTGAGCAAGTTCCCTGACCCATACCGGGCCCCTTCCCCATTGCCTGCTGGCTCCCCAAGCACATCAGTACCTTGCTCAGTTTCATCATCAGCTTAGAGGAAACATTGGACCTGATCCTATGACTTACACTTCCCTGCATTTATTTTCCTTCCATCCTGTAGGTTCCTCCATCTTCAAAACATCTCACAAAGTGGGATTTTTCTCCCACAAAAGCTCATGCAACAAATCAATTTGTTAGTCTTTAAAAGTGCCACAGGACTCTCTTTGTTTTGCTGCAGTAGACTAACACAGCTACCCCATGGAACTTCACAATATTCAATGTACTCATGATCTATCATCGTCATCCAGGGGAATCACAGGATTTGAACTTGTAAAATATATACTGTATATAATCGGGTATAAGCCGATCCAGGCACAAGCCAACTCCCCAATTCTGAGCCTAAAATTGGTGACACAGGTATAAGCCGAGGTCCCCTTTTTACCTTGGCCCCTAACCCCCACCCACTGCTGCTGGCTTCCTCTGGAGTTTCTGACAGCTTCCCTACCCCAAAATCTCTGCTGCTGCTTTTCCCTTGCCCCCTCGCTGTCCATTCCTCACTTCTGCCCTCCTGCTCTGCCCTTTCCTCACCCCTGCTGCCCCCTGCTCTGCCCTTTCCTCACTGCTACCCCCCTGCTCACTTCTGTTTCCTTTCGCCCCCTCTGCTCCTCTTGCTGCTCCCTGCTGTGACCTTCCCTCACTGATGCCCCCTGTTCTGCCCTTTCCTCACTGCTGCCACTTGCTCTTCCCCTTTCTCACTGCTGCTCTCTGCTCCTCCTCCCGCCCCCCTCCTCACTGCCACCCCCTACTCCACCTTTCCCTCACTGCCACCTGCTGCCCCCTCTGCTCTGCCACTTCCCCACAGCTGCCCCCCTGCTCTGCCCTTTCCTCACTGCTGCCCCCTGGGCTCTTCACTGCTGCCCCCCTTCTCTGCCCCTTCCCCACTGGTGCCCCACTGCTCTTCCTGCTGCCCCCTGGCTCTTCACTGCTGCCCCCCTACTCCCTTCTCAGTTCCCTGCTGTTGCTCCCCTGTTCCCCAACACCCTTTCTCTGTCACCCCCCCAACCCCTGCTGCCACTCTTCCCAGCCTGCCAGGCACCCCCTCCAATCCCTGGTCCCTGTTGCTGCTTCCCTGGGCTCCCCAAAAACCCTGGATCCTCCTGCTGCCCTGCTGCCCCTTCCCTGGCCTCCCTGAACCCCCCCCAAACCCTCCCAGCCGTCCAATCACTTTCCGCAACTCCCCAACCCCCTCCTCAACCTCCAGTCCCTGCCACCGCTTCCCCAGCCTCCCTGAATCCCCCTCTCAATGTCCAGGCCAAGCCCCCCGGGCCCTCTTATGTGGCCACTCCAGACACCGGGGTCCCCTCCTCACTCCAGCCCCAGCCCCGGCCAACTGCCCAAGATGACCGCCCCACAACACTGGGGCTCCGGCCTGCCACATGGTCTGGGAAACTGCTGGGAGGGGCTGTCTACTGTATTCCCTTGAGTATAAGCCGAGAGCCTGTTTTGAAGCCAATTTTCAGGCACAAAATTTTCGGCTTATACAGGATGATATATGGTGTGTGTGTGTGTGTGTGTGTGTGTGTGTGTGTGTGTGTGTGTGTGT
>ML682021.1:7362637-7470703 GCA_007922195.1 Podocnemis expansa | reverse complement strand
TGTGTGTGTGTGTGTGTGTGTGTGTGTGTGTGTGTGTGTGTGTGTGTGTTATACACACACACACACAGTTCATGATAAGCCAAAGAAATTACTCTAATACCTTTCTGAGCAAAGGGAGCAGTTTTATAGATGCAGCTCTACCATCTTTCAAAGTAACTAGTGCACATTTATATACAAGATGGTTTATTGTATAATCTCTCTTGAACCAGGCTTTATCTCAAAGTAGACGGTTTCAGCTTGCGTGCTTCAGGACCATGCCAGATTCTGGTCCAATGGCCTTACAGATATGTAGGCAGAGAAAAAAGATGTGGTCAGTTATTCATAGCTCTTGTTAAATAGATCTGTTCAGCTCTTCAGCTGTCTACTATTCTGCAAAGACCAGGCTTAGGTGATTCATATCTTTTATTGAGAGGAAAGACTGACATAAGCTAAACACATTGCCCAAATCCCTAATGACATGATAAAGCTGGTCTGCAGAGATGGTTCACAAAGAAGAAAATTCTTTCCTACCTTGAGCCCCAAAATGGAAACCAAATTATCCTCCTATTGTAAATAAAGCAGCCCCTTTAGGGACATGCTATGTACAGCTCAAGTAAACCACAGAAGAATGGCTGAGGCTTAGCTAAGTTTAATTAAAGTATTTGTCCTACTAAGGTTGGGAACCCAAGTGTTGTAAACGTACCACAGATTTTACTTCTGCCTCTGATTTTAGTTTCTTTTTAGTGACAAGAAAATGTTGCTTAAAGTTTTTTTGGGTTTTTTTTTTTTTTTGGTTTTTTTTTGAGTTGGTTGGTAGAGCTGCATATAGAACTGTTCTGTTTGCTTGGAAAGGTATAAGAATCATTTCTTTGGCTTATCATGAAATGCATAGTTTTTGTACAAGTTCAAATCCTGCTGTTTTCCCTGGATGATGATAGATCATGGGTACATGGAATATTGTGAAATTCCAAAGAGGCAGCCATGTTAGTCTAGTTCAGCAAACCAAACAAGGAGTCCTGTGGCACTCTTAATTTTTTATTTCACTTCTTAGTCCCTGGTTTAAGCCACTGTCAGCTTGGGAGCTGCCAAACAATGTCAAGCAAATCCTTGCAATGACCGTACTTGAAGGTCCAAGAACCATTCAGAACATAATGCTGATGGCAGAGGGACTGTTCCTCTACATGGGGGAGAACAAACAAACATGTAGTGTTGTGGCACTTAAATCCCTGAGGGAACTGCAATCCAGGAGCCTTCAGGTTTATTTCTGAGTCTCACTATCTTGCTGGGTGAACTCTGGCAATGCTTCACCCTTCTCTTATGGCCTGGGGCTGCTCCAGCTCACATGGTAGCATGGGGGTCACTGTTCCCTCTAAGCTGTGCACATGTGTGCATGCACACAGGTCATGAAACCTGTGCACACAACAAAATTAAGTGCGCACAAAAAAATTCAATAGTGCTAATATTGCAGCTCACAAAGAAATGTTTTTGCACACACAAAGAAATTGTTTGTGCACACAGTCTACAAGTAATTAGAGGGAACACTGCTGGGGGTGGGGGGCAGGAAGATAGGATCAGGCCCTGGGTGTCCCCATTTCTAGAATACTTTCAGAGCACTTAAAACAAACAAACAAAGAGCCCAGTGGCACTTAAAGACTAAAAAATATATTTATTGCATGAGCTTTTGTGGGAGAAAATCCCACTTCAACAGACAGTTTAAGAAGCGGGCTCTGTGCCTCCACTCCCTCCTCCAGAAAAGGTAAGTGCAGGGAAGATGGGAGGAGAAGACGGACAGGCTTGTGGGCGGGGGAGCTGGGAGAAGTAAGAGGGAGGGTGGGCACGGGCTGCCTCGCTCTCTACCAGCCGAGGGCATGCCCTGCCAATCTGCCTGCTTGGGGTCTAGCCTGGCCCACAGCTGGGGGGCTCACTTGGCTCAGCCCAGCCTGGTCTCACCTGCCACTCAGCTGGCCCCCACTGCTAGCTCAGGGCCTGGCCTGGCCCACTGGTCAACTGGCTCACCCCACTGCTCAACCTGCCAGATCAGGCCTCAGCTCAGGGGCTTGGCTGGCTTCAGGGGGAGAGGGACAGGGGGCTCAGTCCAGCCCACCAGCTCAGGGCTCAGCCAGCGTGGGGCGCAGCCCAGCCCAACCTGCTCTTCAGCCTGCTCAGCTCTGGGGCTGGAAGGGGGGCAGGCTGCTGTGCTGGGCGCTTGGGCTGCCGGCTTGGGCCCCAGCCCAGCCCCGCCCCACTCGAGGGCTCGGCCCAACCCTGCAGCTCAGGGACTCAGTTGGCTTCACTGGGTGGGGGGCTCAGCCCAGCCCAGCTAGGGGCCCAGCCCACAGGCTTGGCCACCTCTGGGGCTAGCTGGCCTGCCCCACTCTTCAGCTGGTTCTGCCCACTGGTGGGGGCTGCCCTGCCCGCTGCTCAGCCTGCCATCTTGGGGAGCCCGGCCCAGCCCCACTCAGCCAGCAGAGGGGGTCTGGGGTGGGAGAGGTCACCAAAAATCATAATTTGGCTAGGGCATCAAAAAAACCTTAGACCAGCCTTGCTCAATAGGTATCTATTGCAGGAGTAGACGGGAGGTTCTTGTGGCCTGCATTGTGCAGGTGGTCAGCCTGGATGATCATTTTAGTTCCTTCTGGCCTTAAAATCTATTAATATAGGAATCTGTGTTTCTCTTTTGCACTGGGATTGAGAAACCAGTCACACGCATCAGCTAGAAGCACCCACAATGACTGTATCAGACTTGGCCCTGGGCAACTGCAAGTAAGGTCCTGTTCCATATCAGATTAGCAAATTAATTTGCCTCCACAGTTCATCCCCCACGAGTCAGCCTAAGGCACTTGAACTGATTTCATAAACAGGCAGAATTTCAGGCACATGAGGGAATACATGATTACTGCAGAATAGGTATATTGTAGTAATACCCAAAGGGAAGTACTGGCAGCAGAGTCCCATTGTAGTGGTTCTGCAGAGATAGGTAAGAAGGTGCACTCCCTCCCTGCTCCAAGGCGCAGACAGTCTAATGTCTACCCAATGCCCAGGTAATCAGAGACCATCCAGCAGGCCATAACGAAACACACACCCAAAATAAATCAAAATGAAAGTAACTGATGAAAAATCAAGTACATCACTGTTCTCTGTCTTTTTCTCTGACCTCCAGATGTTGTCCCAGACTTTGGCCTTTCTAGCCCAGAAGTTAATGAGTCACTTAGGAACACAGTAAATCCAAGTACTAACAGAGTCATAGTCAGTAAAATGATCCCATTCTCTTGTGATAATTTGGAGTATATTAATATTTCTATAATTCATATCTTAATCTAAATAATTTGTCTGCATTTAGCAATGATTCATGAAAGTATCATGTGTTTCTGTTTTGTCTTGATGCCTAGAGTTCACTGCTCCATTTCTCAAAGTGAATTCTTTCAGATCCGATGACTTCTAAAGTTTTAAGCAAACAAACAAGATTGATTGTTTTAGTGGTAGTAAGTTCCAAAGGGGTAGCTGTGTTAGTCTAGTTCAGCAAAACAAGCAAAGAGTCCTGTGGCACTTTTAAAGACTAAACAACCATATTTATCACCTGAGGTTCCATGGGAGAAAAACCAAGTGAGATTCTCTCCCACAAAAGCTCATGCAATAAATAAATGTGTTTAGTCTTTAACAGTGCCACAGGACTCCTTGCTTATTTTGGTGATACTGATAATAATGGTTTTTTTGCTTTGTTTCACTCTATACAGCCCTTAAAACCCTTATATTCACATTACCATATAGAACGGTATCAGCAACATTTTCATTCAGGTTTTCTCTGAAATTTGATTGCATGCCTTAGTTCCTATTACACAATTCAGTCACTTGCTGTTGTCTGAAAATACTCTTGCACATGAGGACACATTTCTATGGTCTCTTGCTATTTAAACAACAGTAACACACAAATAACACTGATGAGATGATAGTAAAGGGGTCCATATGATTCATCTATCTGGGGGAGGATTAATTGGCTACAATTAATAAAATAACAAGAGGCCACATCTGAAGGAAAAATCAGTTGTTTCACTCACTTTAGAATGAATGGAAAGTCATCAGTGAATTCCTAAGTTAGCAAAGTTCTTGTCTCACCATGTCTCCCCTGTCTGACTGTTTTCTTTAAATAATTTGATCATTACAATAATATTGTTATAAAATCTGATGTATTACGAATTTATCTTTGAGGAGGTGGAATCCATTGCAATGGAATGATATCACAGAGAAAGAATGAGGATGAAAATTAGGTTAGAAGATTTAAACCAGGGTGTATATAGACAAAATTCTTTTCCATTCTATTCATCTTGGTCTTCTGATAAACAACCCAGCAGGATGAAGTTCAGGAGACTTGATATAATGTGCATGTGAAGTCTTTGTTGTTATAAGGTGAACTCCCTTTTCTCCCACACTTGTTGTTTTAATACAACTGAAAGTTCATCTCCCCAGCTTAGCTCCAGTACCTCTTAATGAGGGAATGGTAACACTATCCAGTCATCTCATTGCACAGCTATCAGAATTTCATTGCTCTGCACAGTTTGATTTATGGAAGGATGGTTAAAACTCACCCAAGCACTGGAAACCCCCACAGAGCTGAGCTGATTGGACCTTAGCCATGGAAGTGTAGGTTTTGTTTTTGTTTTTTTAACAAAAGCGGTCAGAGGGCCAAGAGTGGTGTTTGTGAAAACTCCTTCATAGTCACAGTGATTAGACTTTTGGCATATGCCATATAATTTACACCTAATGTAGTCAAAGAAACATATATGATAGAACTCTTAGTCTACATCTACACCTAAAAACGCAGGTCGACCTAGTTTATTCGAATTAACTAATTTGAACTAAGTTCACTTAATTTGAATTAGTTAATTTGAATTAGCACATCCACACCAGAAGCCTAAGTCAACCTAGCACATCCATATAGGCACTTGCTGGGTTGGCTTAGGAGGAGTGAACTATGGGAAGAGTGCCAACGTGGCACCTGAGAAGGGCCCTATCCCCCAGCCAATCCTATTAAAAAAGGAAGTGAGCTCAGCACCTTCCATTGTGCCTGGCAACATGCAGCACAAGGAGGTCCTGGACCACATTCTGTTCATGCTACTTGCCAGAGGGGTACTCAACACCTGCTTGCCAGTGCCCAGAAGCTCTCTTCACCTGGAGCACACTCTTCCTGGAGCCCAACAGCATGGAGGCAGACAGCAGCAGCACCACGGCCATGCTGGCCCTGCAAGCTGCCGTGCTGACAGTGCCCACTGTGCTTTGTCACTTCTGGGAATAGGAAACCAGCAGCAACTGGTGGGACCGCTTCATCCTCACTATCTCGGACAACGATCAGTGGCTCCAGAATTTCTGGATGAACAAGTGAACCTTCTTTGAGCTGGTTCGTAAGCTCACCCTGGTCCTGCAGTACCAGGATACCTGATTCAGACCCGCCCTGCCTGTGGACAAGCAAGTAACCATCATGGTCTGGAAGACGGCAACCCTAGACTCCTACTGTTCCATTGCCCACCACTTTGCAATTTGCAATGCCACTGTGGGGCACGCCCTCCTTTATGTCAGCACAGCTCTCAACCAGGTCCTGCTAGCCCACCTCATCACCCCATGCAACCTGAAGGACACCCTCGATGGCCTCATTGCACTCAGCTTCCCCAACTATGGGGGCACTATGGATGGGACTCACACCCCCATCTGAGCCCCAGAACACCAGGCCATGGACTACAAGAACTGCAAGCGCTACTGCTCTGTGGTCCTGCAGGCTTTCATAAACCACCAAGGGCTCTTCAAGGACATTTATGTGGGCTGGCTGGGGAAGGCACATGATGCCCGTGTTCTCAGGAACTCTGCCCTGCACAGGTGCATGCAGATGGGCACCTTTCCTCACCACATCATCACCCTTGGAGATGTGCAGGTGCCCATCATGATCATGGGCAATGCTGCCTACCCCTTGCTCCCCTAACTCATGAAGCCCTACACCTCCAACCTGGAAACCAGCAAGGAGCTCTTCAACTGAAAACTCAGCAGGTGCCTCCAGGTCATGGAGCGTGACTTCAGATGGCTCAAGGCAAGGTGGAGGGCCCTCCTGACACACCTGTATATCGCTGAGCGCACCATCCCAGAGGTCATCAGCGCCTGCTGTGTGCTCCGTAACCTTTCTAAACTGCACAGGGAAAGAGTTCCCCACTTCTGGGAGGACAAAGCCAAATGCTTTGCCGGGTACTTTGAGCAACCCAACACTCTGCGCTAGACACAGTGAGCCCAGTGGAGAGTGGTCATCATCCAGGATGCACTGAAGGACCACTTCCTCAAAGAGGAGCAGTGAGGGCTGGGCCTGTTACCATGTACCATCACCTCCCTGCCCCACCCATGCCTGACCCCCACCCACCCATCCCCAAACCGATAAAAAGAACAAGATGTAAGATATTGGTTATGGGTTTTATTTACATGGGGAACAGGGAGTGAGGGGGTTTAGGGGTGGGAACTGTGAGGGTGAGGGCTTGGGGGGAAGGAGAGGCCTTGGGAGCAGGATGGTTAGGTTGGGGGGCCAGTGCTAGTGGCCTCAGGCAGGTGAGCCCTGGGCCTGCACGCAGCTATCTCGGGTCCTGGGGCATTGGTGATGAGGGACACCAGAGTCCAGGGTAGTGGCACCCTTGGCCTGCCAAGATTACCAGTGCTCCTCCAGCCACTCCAGGCTGTCTGCCTGGCACTGCAGGGCAAGGCTCTGGTGCTCCGGGACAGCAGTCTGGCACTCCACTAGGTCCCGGAGCCACTGGAGCATCCCCTGGCTGGCACTCTGGTGGGCATCAACCCTGTCTTGCCAGGGTGTCAGGCATACCTCCAACTCCTTGGTGAAGTGGACCAGGTCCCTGAGGTGCTTGTCCTGCGAGCACGGCATCCTCCTCCTCCTCCTGGTCAGTGCTGGTGGGGTCCTGGGAGTGGCACCTGCTAAGGGCACTAGAGATGCTGGAGAGAAGCAGAGAACAGAGTTCCTCCCATTAGCTAGCTTGCAAGTGCAGTGTTCAGCCTGACAGCAGCTGCTTCCCAATTCCTGTCCCAGGAACACACCACTTTGCACAAGAGCAGGGCTGACTGCCACTTGCCATTGTGGGCACCGCACCCATCCTGGGCAGCACAGCAATGTTCCCTTTAATTTTTCATAGGCTGTGTGCACAAAAAATTTCTTTTGTGCAAATTTTTGGAACTAGTGGCCATGTCTGTGCGTCAAACATGTGAGCGCAACGAAGCAAGTGTGCATGATGCAAATAATATCTACGTTTCATTATGTGGTGACATCTGGTGAATCAGATTGTAATCCATCTCCCATTTATGAATAGAAATTAAAAAATATTAGCACTGTTTAATTTTTTTGTGTGCATTTTATTTTGTTGCATGCGTGGGTTTCATGACTTGTGTGTGCACACACACACGCACCTTAGAGGGAACATAGCTCCTGGGGTGTCGCCTGAGGAAATGTGCCAGCAGTTTCGGGCTCATGCTGTCTAGCCTTGACACTCCCACCTATGGTCCCACCACCCCATCTCCCAACATGCCCCCGCATCGCTCGGGTCTGGATCCCCTCCGCCACACAGTCCCCAGCCCCTCTGCCCTGTGGAAGGGCCTCCCCTCCTCCCCATTCCCTAATTCTTGCCTGTCCCTGGGCAATGTCCCCCCATAGTGCCTGTCCCACAGGCATGCCCAGCCCTGCCCACAAGGAGGGAGGGAGGGAGCACTCAACGGCAGGCGTCCAGCATGCTGTCCCCTCGCCTGGGTCGTCTTCGGCAAGGGGAACCTGCTCCTCTTCCTGCTCCTCTGCTGAGGCCTGGCCCTCTGCAGGGGCAGGGATCAGCTTCAGGCTGGTAGGGTGCCCTCTGGCTGTTTGCTCTCAGCCAGCTCCAGTGCCACATCCTGGTCCACCGAGCCCTCCTTCTGGTCATTTTCCAGGGAGGGGGGCTCACTGGTGTCCACGTTGTGGCCCAGAAGCCCAGTGCTCTCGCCCCCCAGGAATCTGCGGAGCTCCTTGTAGTAAGGGTAACTGCCTGCTAGCGGACAGCTTTATTTTTACCTAGGTGTGCACCCCCTCACCAGGGCCCAGGAGATATTGGCATATATCTCCTGCTTGCAGTGGCTGCACCAGAACCTGGAGGGCATTGCCTCATCCTCCCAGATGGCAAGGAGGGTAAAGATCTCCTCATGGGTCCAGGCTAGACCCCTCCTCCTTGCCAGGCTGCTGCTGCTGCTGCTCCCCTGGGACATGGTGCCAAAATGGCTGTCCTGCCCCGGTCTGAGGAGCAAGATGGGAAGGACTTTGTCCAGGGCAGGTTGTTCCTGGTGCCAAGAACCCTGGGAGGAAGGTCAGGAAGCCAGTAAATTCGACCTAGCCAATTAGTTCAAACTAACGTATCCACACTGGGCTTAGATTGAACTAATATGGTTGAATTAACTGCTAATTTGACCTAACAGGTGGTAGTTATTAGCTCAAACTAAGGACACCCTTAATCTGACCTAACAAAAGCCTCATGTGGACTGGGACTGTTAGGCCAAATTAAGCCTCCTTAATTCCACCTAACTTTCAAGTGTGGACATAGCCGTAAATATCAATAAAAAGAAATCTGTTGCAAAACACAATCTGAGTACGTGTATCAGACATTCTACCTACTGATGCAGAGAAGGTCTCCTAAAGAATACTATGAGATTATCTTTGACAGTACAGGCTTTACATCCATGAAAAGTCAATATGGTTGCTCAAGGTCACTAAGCAAAATCTTCATCATTTAGGGAGACCTAGCAAGGGTGGTGGGTCATTAATTATGTGAAACAGCACTTGAACGATCATTTCTTTAGTCTCCTGGACAACCTCCTTGGAGACATACATTCACATTATCTAAGTACTGCAGAGAGGCTGCACCAACAGGCATATGCAGAAGCCCATCTTACATTACTTTGGCCAAAGTTACATCTTATAGACTGTTTTCATGTGTTCTGATTTTTACTGTAACAGTTCAACTACAGCTACACTAAAATATGGATACAAGATCTATTAACCACAAAATTATTGTATAATTTTATGAGAAGACTGTAAATTGGTAAGAATAAGAGAGTCCTTCTGGTATATGGGACAAGATCACTCTTAGTTCAGGTTACAAGACAATTTAAGCATAACAGAAGCAGTTATGTCAGTAGTACAGGTTTACATGTCTGTGAAGTAATCAACAGCTCTTGGGTCACACTTTAATTCCATTGATGATTTTCTAATAGCTGTGTGCAAACAAATGAACAATAAATCAAAGCTTCAAATAGAAACTGCAGAATTGGAATTCATATGCAAATTTGACTGTTGTTTCAGGACTAAATAAAGACTTTGGATTTTTTTTTTTTGTCATTACATCAGGTGATTTGACCTCATCTTCCTCTATATGTTGTTCCCCAGCATCTGAATCCAAACTACTGCACTGATTTGCTGTAACAGTCTGACCTGATCCTATGACTTACACTTCCCTGCATATATTTTCCTCCCATTCTGTAGGTTCCCCATCTTCAAAGCATCTGACAAAATGGGATTTTCTCCCATGAAAGCTCATGGGATAAATAAATTTGTTAGTCTTTAAAAGTGCCACAGGATTCCTTGTTTGTTTTGCTGAACTAGACTTACATGGCTACCCTTTGGAACTTTAACTATGTTATCATAGAATCATAGATGATTAGGGTTGGAAGGAACCTCATGAGGTTACCTAGTCTAACCCCCTGCTCAAAGCAGGACCAACCACAACTAAATCATCCCAGCCAGGGCTTTGTCAAGTTGGGCCTTAGAAACCTCTAAAGATAGAGATTCCACCTCCTTCGTAGGTAACTCATTCCATTGTTTCACCACCCTCCACATAAAAAAGTTTTTTCAAATATCCAACTTATACCTCCCCCCCACCTCCTGCACCTTGAGACCATTGTTCCTTGTTCTGTCACTGGCCACCACACAGAACAGCCTAGTTCCAGCCTCTTTGGAACCCACCTTCATGGGCTATGTTCACACACAAAGTGCTTGTTTTGAAACAAGATGTTTCGAAACAAGACGTTTTGAAATAATGTGTTATTTCAAAACACCTTATTTCAAAAGACAAAAAAGTGTCTTTGAAGTAAGGGAAATGAAATAGCATGTCCACATTGTGGACATGCTATTTCGCTTGGGGGGGGGGGCTACAGACCCCCGCAGGGTGAGAGGAGCCCGGAACCTCACCCCGCCGGGGTCTGCAGGGGAGCCAGGCATGTCACCCTGCCGGGGTCTGCAGTCCCCCTCTGCCAGCCAGGGGACACCCCTCAGCACCCTGGCCAGGGTGCTGAGGGTTCCCTGGCCAGGGTGCTGAGGGGGTGGCCCTTCATCCCAGAGTGCTAAGCACCCTGGGAGGAAGGTCAAATGTTGTTTTGGAACAGTTTGTTCTGAAACAACATGTCCCCACGGGGTTGTTTCAAAACGGAAGGAGGTTTAAGCCATTTCGAAACACAGCTCCCATTTCAAAACAAGGGAAGCCCTTGTTTCAAAATGGGAGTACGTCATGTGGACATGCTGTTTCTTATTCTCAAACAACCTCTGCTGTTTCGAAATAAGAAGCCTGTGTGAACACACCCATGTAGTTGAAGGCTGCTATCAAATCCCTCCTCACTCTTCTCTCCTGCAGACTAAAGCCCAGTTCCCTTAGCCTCTCCTCATAGGGTGTGTTCACACAGCACTCTTATTTCGAAACAACAGAGGTTGTTTCGAAATAAGAATTACCCTGTTCACATGAAGCATGGTTGTGTCGAAACAAGGTGTTCCGTTGTTTCGAAACAACAGTGTTGTTTCGAAATAACTTAAACCCCATGTGGGGATGAAACAACGTTGTTTCGAAACGACTGTTTCAAAACAATGCCGTCTGAACATGTGGTTTCGAAACAATGGTGACTTGTTTCAAAATAACTGTTGTCTGAACCTGCTATTTCACTTTGAGCTTCTTTCCCTAATCGAATTAACTTATTTCGAAATAACCCCTTATTTCGATACAAGTTGTTTCAAAGCAACTTGGATCGAAATAACCCCCTGTGTGTGAACGTAGCCATAAAGTCATATGCTCCATCCACCTATTAATTTTCATTTACCTCCACTGAACTCTCTACAATTTATCCATTTTTTTCCTGTAGCAGTGCAGTGAAGGATGACAGGATGCAAAACTGGATACAACACTGCCAAAGTGTCCTCACCAATGCCAAATAGATGGAAATAATCACTCCACTTGATCTGCTGGCAATACTCCTTCTAACACAGCCCAATATGCTGTAACCCTTATTGGCAGTAAGGGCACACTCTTGACTCATATTCAGCTGCTTGCCCACTATAGGTATGTCTACACTTAGAAGGTTAGTTTGAACTAATTAATTTGAACTAATAATTATTAGTTCGAATTAAGTTAATTCAAATTAAGACAGCCACACTAGAAACCCTAATTCGAACTAGCATGTCCATGCATAGGACTTGCAAGTTCGAATGAGGCAGGGGGCGCTATTGCATAGTTCAAATTAAGCACAGCTTGATTTTCCTTAACAGTTAATTCGAATTAATACAGCTACATTGGGCTAATTTGAACTTAAGGGAGGTTTTTATAGATTCGAACTAGGCTTTCCTTAGTTCAGACTAAGGGAACTCCTTAGTTCGAACTAATGAAAGCAAGTGTGGACATGCACTAATTTAGTTTGAATTAAGCCTCCTTAATTCGAACTAAATTGTAAGTGTAGACATATCCTATAACTCCCCGCATCCCCCTTCCCCCATCCTTTTCTGCAGAACTGCTGCCTAGCCAGTTGATCCTTAGTCTGTAGCCATGGAATTCTTCCATCCTAAGTGCAGGATTCTGCACTTATCCTTACTGAAACTTATCAGATTTCTTTTGTCTCAACCCTCCTGTTTGTATAGCTCATTCTGTGTCCTATCCTTACCCTCCAGCATATGTACCACTCCCCCAATCCTAGTGTCATCTGTGAACTTGCTGAGAGTGTAATCCACCTAATCATCCAGACCATCAATGAATATGTTGAACAAAACTGGCACCACAGCCAGCCCCTGGGGCTCTGCACTTGGCACCAGCTGCCAACTAGACAATATTGGCAGTACCTCCATGAAACAGCACCAGTATAAATGATTTAAGGTTCATCTAAGCTGCTTTTATCCTGAAGCCATTAATTCTTTATAACATCAACAGCACTGGAACCAATCAATGTAAATATTCTTTAGGTCACTGCTTGAGCCATTTTAAGATTATCCAGGAGGACTGCATGAAGAATATTTGCAGGAATCCAAGCCCATCTGAATCAGCCTTATTAAACTTGCTGCACTAAACCTAAACACTAAGATTTGTTCAGCAGTCACCTCTTAGGAGGCTATATCACAATGTTATAGAAGTCCATTGTGACATATTCGTACCTGTGAAAGCATTGACGTAGTAGGGTTGCAAACTCATGATTTCATCCAGACTTTCATTTTTTCTCTTCTTAAACCTCCAGCTCCTACAGTCATGATATTACATGAGAATCTCAGCATTCATATTTTTTAAAAGCAAGTTTCTAGACTTCATGGCTATGTCTACACTAGGAAACGTTAGTTTGTATTTAATTCAAACTAATAAGTTCAAAGTTAGTTTGAACTAAACTCAAATTTATTAGTTTGAATTAACAACATGGACTAATTCAGACATGTTTGTTTGAATTAGTCCACTTTGTTAATTTGAGCTAACTGCTCTTAGTTCAAATTTATTAACAATTGAACTAAGGGCTTTTTTTCGAACTAATTGGCAGGTCTCACTGGTTCGAACTAAGCTTTCATTAGTTCAAATTAAGGAATTCCTTAGTGCAAACTAATGAAAGCCTAGTGTAGACAGGTATTAAGTTAGTTCGAATTAAGCCTCCTTAATTCCAACTAACTTGCAAGTGTAGACGTACCCCATGGTTTCAGACAAAAATTGTGAAAATGTGAATTTTCAAGGCTTAAAACCAAGGCTAATAAAAAGACCCAAAATATATTATTCATGTTAGTATGGTGGATAGAAGCCCACACATCTTGAATTGAATCCTTATTGTGCTAGGCTCTTTAAAAACTCAGCATAAAAAGATGGCCCCTGCCCCAAAGAGCCACAAATTCACATATAAGATGAGGAAAACAGGTGAGCCTGAAAGGGGTCACACAAGGAAACAGTGAGACAATACTGGTTATCATGATAGGCAATGAATGGTCTCAGCACACCAGCAGCTTAACAGTTTTTAGTTTTTGTAGGCATCATAGTAAAGGAGTTTAAAACCAGGATCATGATTTTTTAAATACTGTGAGTTGGCAATATTGATGTAGTTACACTGGCCCAAATCTCTCATACAGCTGTGCTCTACTGGTGCAAAGCAAGGTGAGGTGAATGCAAGTTAATCCAGTAATGTACTAAGGAAAACAGCACTGGAGAAAACCCTGGGTAGTTAGGTGCACCTTGTCTATATTAAGGGAATTTCCTTAACACAGATAGAGGTTAGGCCCTGCTCCTTCACAGGAAGGGGAATCATTCAGATTTATCAAAATTGTAAACAGCCATGCACAAATCTCAGGGGATGCTGATTTCTAAACATATTTAAAAATATTTCAGAAATAACGATCCTGGAAATATAGGGTTACACAGTGTTTTGACTAATAATTTCTTAAATAAATGTAATGACCACTACAGAGTTTCCTCCAAATGGAGGACTATTTCTCTGTTTTTTATGCTCTTATTCTTTATGGGGAATGAAGCACAAAATGCTCTTATCATTTTAAGATAATTGCCTGTGAAGACTTTTTTCAATACATGGGCCATCAATAATGTGTACCAACAACACACAGATATCCAAGCCATATAATAATTTTATATGCCAACTATGCGGGGATGCCCAAGACTTTTTACATAATATGTTGGGCATGGGGCTTGTAGCACTGATTTAAGCAAATATCCAGATAGCTATACATACGCATAAGATTCTGCAGCCCAGAGTTAGTGCATTCAGCCAACCGTGGTGGTGTGATAGGGAATTAAATTAAAACATTGTATCTGCTGATCCCTTCCCCCACTCTGAAGTCCTCTATTTAGAAAAAAGATGAAATCTAAAGAAGAAGAATTGAAATTCAGAATCACTACTGTTTACAAATCTTACTCTCAAATCACAGTTCATAGGTATTATTTTTACCTTTCATCAGAGTCGCACATGTTTTAGTTCTGACAGCAAAGGCCCTCTCAGCTCAGTGTCATCCTAACTAAACAATTGCCATACCAGATCTTTTCATTAGGATTTGCTGATTTCGAGGGCTCCAATTTGTACTGCTCTTTGGGTAGACTCATAAACATCTTCCCTGTGTGCACTAAGATACAATGAAACAAAGGTAAACTTAAAAGGGAATAATTTGAACTGATGACAATTATTACTTTTCTAACTCCCCACCCCCATTTATTTCTTTTTTTAGGTTAGGGCAAGGCTTGCATTCTCTTCTTTATAATACCTCAGATACTTGAAATGAAAACAAAAAAAAAAATCACTTCCTTATTAACGTGGGGATTCCCCCATTGATAACTGTAGGAATTGCACGCATGTATAAACAGATCACTGGTTATTGCTTCATGTATCTGCCTTCTGGCAGTAGGACAGATTCAGCTGTGCTGTATTAACCAGCTTTAGGCCTTTAAGGGTACTCAGTTTGGCCTCTTGCCTAAGAAAACACCACGGTAAGTGTTCATGACCATTCTGCTGTTTTTAAATAACCACTTACTGCAAACATTCTAAAAATTAATGAAACCCAACAATTTCTACCAGCTTTGTTTCAGCTCTTGAATTTCATGGTATGTTGGTTCTAATGTTATTCCTGTGCTTGAAAATCCTCCCTAACGATGCAACACGCAACTCCACTTCCCTCATTAAGTTTTCTCCATAAAGTTTAGTGGTTAATTAATCTGTCATCACCAACTCTAACCCCAAATGAATTATTTTTAAAGAAAAGCACCAATGGCCAGCATATTTCACCTTTATCTTCCTTTTTGCAACTATCTGCTTAGAGTTGTTACTTATATGTGTTATGCAGCATGCCGATTGCAAGCCCATTGGTGTTTTTACTATAGCATTTGTGTAAAGGAGGATTTCCCCTTCTCCTTCCAGTTCAGCTTTGCTACCCACCCCTCATGAACTTATTATTCAATTAACTCTCCATTCCTGGGGTTGAATGAACTCTAGGTCTCAGATGAACTTTCCACCAAGTCGGTAAGTTTATGAGTTCCTTTCTAGTACTGGATTACCTGCGGCCAGAGCTCCATCTATTCTTCCTTGTGATTCCCTTACAATTGTTTCCTTATTGTAATAACCCTTGCCTCAAACTGGCAATGTCATTGTTATAGTTCAGTAATAAGGACCCACTTGTACTAGACACCGTACAGTAGAAACAAATAACAGAAAGATGGTCCATGCCCCAGAGCTCACAATTTAGTATTTAGAGAAGGTATAGAAAACTTGCCCATACATTTGGATTCAAAAAACACAGACCATGACAATATTGGGGATGAGTCCAAATGCCAAGAAAATCACTTTCACCCTTCATCTACAAACAAGCCATATCTTCTTTTTTATGTCCTACTACTACTGATGCCAAGTGTGGAGGTGAGGAAAAACAATTGTATAATCTGTCTGAAGATATTTGGACTTCAGTGGCCTTTTGAAGTAGAAGAGAATGATTGATTGAACATTTCAGGGAAAATGTTATTCTAGGAGGGATCCAACTGTCTTAAGATGATACAAATTATTTCTTATTCACAGGTATTCAATCTAGTTTAAAAAAATCTGTTGGTCCTCAGATGTTATATGATCTATTCAGATGTATAGCCCATGGAACAACATGGTGTTAGGTCAGGCCATATTGTACTTCTTGAGACAATGTAATATAAGAAATTATTAGCATTTACCTACCACATTTCATTTTCAACGTACTGTGCAAGCACTGTTAAAATCATTCTCACAATGGAATAATAATACTTCGCATGTGTAGAGTTCTTTACATTCAACAGCCCTGAAGTGTTTTATAAACATAAATGATGAGAAACTGGGATATCTAGTCAAATGCTAGAGAGACTATAAATGGATCAGCCATTTGATTAAATAGGAATACTTCAATCACTGTAATCATTTAGGCTATGAATCAGTAAAGCATTCATGCAGATGCTTAAATCCATCTGTAGCTACCACAAGATGGCAAAACATTAGACTGCAGGCATCCTGCCTCAGTTTCTCTGTGAACACATACAGAATTCTCTGAACTGATCTGTAAACCTATCACCCTTTTTTCCTTCAAATCTCTCCTACATAGGCACTCCTATGACAAAGCAAAAAGCTGGCCAGCAAATAATGGGTAGGTTATTTAGTTTTTGCTAGCCATTACCAGTTGGCTGATTTATTATAAGTGGCATAGTAGAAGTTTCTATGTATTTTTAAATAAATCTGACCCTTTATTAATTATCACTGTTCCCTCTAAGCTGTGAGCATGTGCGCGCGCACACAGGTCATGAAAACCGCACACACAACAAAATAAAGCAGACACAAAAAAATTCAATAGTGCTAATATTGGTGCTCACGAAGAAAATTTTGAGCACACAAAGAAATTTTTTGCACACACAGCCTACGAATAATTAGAGGGAACATTGTTAATTATCCAGAAAAGGAAGCAAATGACATGTTCAACTTGCAGATAAGAGTTAGGAACACGTATGTGGGTACAGAAATGGTGCAAAGGGGCTGACAGAGTTTAGAATCATAGGTAAGAAATAACAAAATATGTAAAATAGAAGAATGTGAGCTGATACATTTGAGAAAAAATATTCCCTAACAAAGAAAGCTCTGCACCCCTGGAGTGATGTCCAGGAGCCATAAAGCTGTCCTAACACAGACTTCAGTGGTGCATAGGCCTTGTGTTGACTTCTGTTCAGGAAAAGGAGGCAGGAGAATTGTTGCTGGAGAGAAGTGGGAGGGACAGGGGCTAGATAAATGAAGAGAGTTTAAGAAAGGAACACATTTAACTGAACCATATTTTTCATTGGGATTTGAAAAGTAACAGTGCACAAAAGAACCCAAATTCACATTTAGACACTATATCCCTCATGGACATTAAAAAACAAGAGCTGCGCAAAATATTTGTTGCAAAATTCTAACCAACAAAAGTTTGCCCCTAAAACCTGTAAAAATGTCCCTGAAAAGGCAGCATTTTGTGCTGAATTTTAACTGCTTCCAACATGAGCAACAAACTTGAAGTAAGATTGTACCAGCATCCTGTCTTAGTGGCAGGGACTCCTATTCTTTTGTCCTCCTGTGTGAGACTGAGTTATCAATACAGGTGACCTCCAGGCTCCAAGTTAGACTAAAGTGTTTAAGAGAGTCAGGGAGAAGAGTTTTGAGTGAAACCAAGAAAGCTGTATCTACACTGAACTTTTAATGAAAGTCTCTCATTATTGCTGTAATACTCTGCTGTTCTACCAGCGCTGTAATTTAAACCACAAATTCCCCCTTCCAACACAAGTCATGCTGCCTCCTCTTAACAGGCGGCATAGCCCTTGACCACCAAAGAGCTGTAGGATTCATTCTTCCCAGTGCTCCAGCTACTTAGTACAGCTCTGCACCACCCCCAATCCTTAACTGTCACAGTATGTCCATAAAAGAATAATTGTGAAGCAAATTGTGGAACCCAAAGATAACATGCAAATATAGTAAAATGTACTCAGGCTGTTACTTCAGATTTTGCAATCATTTCAGCTAGTGGTAAGATGTTCATTGGTTTGATTCTTTCTTATTCACTTTGTGTGTTCTGCTACAACCATGGAAAATGAGTGTAAATCTTATTCTGATTTTTTAAATAGTAAAAAACAAGGTTCTTCATTTATCCATTGCTCCATTCCCATGCATTATGATGAGATTCAGATGACCGGGTCAGAACTAAATTAATATTAATAAAATGCCAGAACTAAAGCAACAGTTGCTATATAAATAAATGCAAGTATCAGTGGTGTACATTTTATATTAATAATTCATATTGGCACTTTTTTGACATGTAAACCACACACACACACACACACACACACACACACACACACACACACACACACACCCCAATTTTCAATAATTATTAATCATAATATTAGACAGAGTGGGCCTGATCACTGGTTCTCAATCTGATATAATATCCTTGTGATGTGGTGTATTCCCCAGACTGACCCCCTGAGAGGCTTATTTAACTAATCAAGTGGTAAGAAAGGGAGAGATGTAGGCTACAAAAAGGTGACTAATAAGAAACAAGACTAAGACACTTGAAGCATTTGCCAAAGTGAGATTTTCTCCCATGAAAGCTCATGCAATAAATAAACTTGTTAGTCTTTAAAAGTGCCACCAAACACCTTGTTTGTTTTGCTGGACTAAACTAACCCATTTGGAACTTAATAAGAAATAGGCTCAGCCAGGCAGGAACATAAAGCACAGGAGCAGAGGGCTGCAGGGAGGGAGACTGCAGTTACTGGCTGAAAAGTGAAAAGAGGGACTTTGGATGAACCCAGAGAGGGAAGGAATGAACCAGTTACATAGGAAGAAACTCAGGGGAACAGCAGCAAGAGCTAAGGCAGTTCAGGCTTTGGCTGCTTGTTATAGGGTCTCCCATCTGGCACCCAATGGGCCAGGGTTCCCTTACTAGCTACTTGGCACAGGGCATTGGAGACATCATTGGGAAACCTGGTGCAGGACTTTAATTTCCCCAGAATAGGAGGAAGTAGTGAGGTGGCCAAAGGGGCAAGTCACGGATAAGAAGCTGCTCTGAAAGTGAGAGAGGCTGCAGACAGAGAGAAAAAGCAAGGCCCCTCCAGATGACTTAGGGGGTCTGGGGAAGATTCGATGTAAGGGGCCCCCCTCACTGTTCCATACATACAATTCATACATTTATGTACTGTAGCAGATTGCAGCTGAGTTCAGCTGGCAGCCAGCCCAGCAGGGCTGTCCCTAGGGGTTTGCGAGGCCCCAGGTGAATCACCCTCTGTGGGGCCCCCATACACCCCCCGGCACTGGGGACGGGGACGGTCAGCACAGGGGAGGGGCAGGCCCCTGCTCTGGCTGTCCCCTGCCAGAGACTAGGTGAGTTGGTGAAAAGTGGTGGACCGATTCAGCATGGTCGGTCCGTCCCCTCCCCGCGCATGCTGCCTTCGGCTCCGTGCCAGAGCAGCAGGGAGGAGGCAGGAGGCAGCACGGCTGGGGTAGTAGTGACACAGGCCCTGCGCTGCCTCCCAATCCCTCCCTGCTACTCTGGCACAGAGCTGAAAGCAGCATGCTTGGCCGGGAGGTGTACTGGCAGTGCTAAACCAGGCCGCTGCTTTTGGCTGGCTCACCCGGTCCCTGGCATGGCAGGGGGCGGGGGGGGGGGGAGACAAAGCGCGGGGCCCTGGGTGGCTGCCCCTCTTGCCCTACCCTAGGAACGGCCTGCAGCCCAGCTGCACCTGCCACCAGGACATTTACATTTTGTTCCTTGCAGGTCCTCTGTTACCAGACCACAGCCATTTAGAATGGGAATCAACAACAATTAAAAATATACATCCTCCCAGGGCAGGGGGCCACCTCCTTGGTGGGGGCCTGGAGAAACTTGCCCGTATGCCCCCCCCCCCACGGCCCTGAGAAGAAGATAGGTAAAGAGACAACTGAGGAGGGGGCAGCACTTGACAGAGCTAGGCCCCCAGGACAGCTAGGTGAGGGAACGAACCTCTGCCTCCACAATAAGAGTCTTGCTGGCAAATGAAGGATGTTAGCAATCTTTAGTTGGTTGAGTGTTTCCTTGAAGCTCATTTTTGCTAGTGTAATTTACATAGACAAGGTGGGTGAGGTGTATATATATATATATAATTTTGGACCAGCTTCTGTAGGTGAAAGCAAGAAGCTTTCAAGTTTATTCCTGGTCACCCACCCTCCACAACCTCCAAACCAGCCAACAACAGAATATCAAAACAAGAGACTAACTTAACATACAGTCCCATCTATTGGTGGAGGTGCTGTCCTCGCTGATCATGACAGGAAGTGTACGTTCCTTTCTGAGGCTTTCACATTTCATTAAGATTAAATTCCATGTTCCCAAACAGGGGTGCTAAAAGAGACAGAACAAACCTGTGTGGTATTGCATTTTATTTCAGATAAAAACCTTTCACAGAATAATGAGGATCTCTTAAATCGCACTACAACGCTTAAGAAATATTGCTAATACCGCCACTGAGCCAGACCACAGTGATAAGATCTCGTATGAGAAGAAGCAGTTAGGTCCCCCTTCAGCCAATTTGTTCTTATAAATTGTTTACTACTGTATATTTAAACAACTTTGAGATAGGTTTTTAGAAGAAAGCCTCTTTTATTCTGAAACAAAGTGAACTGTCTCAAACAAGTTTACATAGAAGCTAATGGGACGTGCTCCGAGTTCCAGAATTTGGGTTCTGACGGATTTTTTACAAAGCTGTTTTACAGTGATTTAGTATTTGCTGCTATTCCTGTGGGTTATCAGTTTTTAGTGGCAGGGAGAAAACTGGATGCATACTAGAAGGAAGTCAAAAGGGGCAGTAGGTCTCAAGTCTCCTTGGTGTTTATATTTGATATTACACACAGTACAAAACGAATGGCCCTGTTTCTTATGCCAAATATTTTCAGGCCACCCAGTTTGGCTATTTCAATCTTTTTAAACCATTTACCTTAATACAGTTTGGGAAGGTTGTGGGGGGATAACAGTGTAGCTGCCCTGAAGTCAGAGCAACACACATTTACAGCCACTAAGGCTATGTCTATACTAGGAAATGTTAGTTTGAATTTGTTAATTTGAACTAATAAATTAGAGGTTAGTTCAAACTAAACTCGAAGTAACTGCCCTTAATTTGAATTTCTTAAATTCAAACTAAGGGTTAATCCAGGTCTACGCCATCCTTAGTTTGAAATAAGGATTGAGCTAAGGGCTTACTTAGAACTTACCAGCAGGTCTGACTAATTCAAACTAAGCTTTCATTAGATCAGATTAAGGAATTCCTTAATTCGAACTAATGAAAGCCTAGTGTAGACAGCTACTAAGTTAGTTTGAATTAAGCCTCCTTAATTTGAACTGACTTGCAACTGTCGACATACCCTAAGGCTATGTCTCCATCTACAATTTTAGTTCAGACTTGCTAGTCCGAACTAAAGAAGTCCCAGGTTAGCCTGAACTAACCTTGGCTAGTCCTAACCACGGACTTTTTAGTTTGAACTAACCACACATTCTAGTTCAAACTAACACTTAGTTCAAACTAGAACATGCAGTTAGTTCATACTAATGGTTTAGTCCAGGTCTTGCCCAAGCCTAGTTCGAACTATAGTTCAAACAAAGTGTGGAAGTCCAGACTAGTGCCACGTCTTACTAGTTTGGACCATGCTTTGCCTAGTTCAAACTAAGGAATGTCTTGGTTCGGCCTAGGCAAAGCCTAGTATAGTCATGGGCTAAATTAGTCTGGACTAAGCTTTTTTAGCCCAGACTAATTTGTCAATGTAGACACAGCCTAAGTGTCTGATCAGTAGATTTCACTGAACATTATGTATCATTCAATACTAGCCGTGGATCTACACTGGCAACTGTATCCTTGTTTTAAAGGAGCTGCTCCTGATGTGTTCCCTGATTCCAAGGGCCAAGACTGATGTGTAGGAAGATGAAATTAAAGACACTACCACTGTAGTACACACCAATGTGATGCTATCCTCTGGACATAAAAACACTGATATGATCTGCAATATATAGCTCTAAATATAATATACTATAAAAAAAAAAAACAAGCCTAACACTCCACAGATTGATTTTTCTCCATCCAAAAGAAAAGTAGTCAGGTGTGGGTGAATTATAACCTTAGACCTTGATCCTGGCAAACCTTTTCATGCAGGAAGACCCTTACACCAGTGCAAGGCCAATTAAAATCAGATCCACAAGCTTGCATGTTCAGAACTTTACATCTCACCAAAGAACAAAAGGGCAGCCAGGTTTTGAAACTGTTACATTAACTGAATGAGAAGTTAGTTTCAGAATTGAGGTCCTTAAACAAATTTAAATCAGCTGACCTGTAAAGTATACATTAGTGAAGAGTAGATGCTGTATAGATCACATAGTTTTTATTCGCTCTCAGAAGACCCATAAACAAGAGGAAGAAATTATTTGTGGTGGCATGCTATCCTTAGCTACTCTAAAAGAAAGTTAACATAGAGCATGAAAGAAATTCACATGAGGACATAATAAGCACATCATTGAACTACCTGTTTTGCTCAAATTGTGAATAATGGGTAATCAGTTTCTGGGATTCAACAGTGAGTATGACCTGGTATTTGTGTAGTGTGTATGTAGAGTGAACTAGGATTTAATTTGAAAAGGAGTCCAAATTCTGATTATTCCAATATCTGATTTAAAGGGCATGAACATTAAAATAGCCACCTTACACCAGAAAAAGCAGTGGCTACATGTCTCTTTGGCATTGCAAAATTAGGACAACTTCTCCTAGTTAAAAAGACCTTTACTATTCATAGTGTGTGGAAGTAGTATTCTTGTACCCAGCAAAACTCACACGACTCACAGAAAAAAATTGTTACTCATATTCAAAGATAGTGATTTTTTATCTCCAACCCCATCTCGAGTTTACTAAAATCAGTTGAATTTTTTTAAAATGAAGGATAGGAATAATTTTTTAAAAATACCAGCCCATTTCATAGATCTGGTGAACATTTCTGGAAAAAAAATGAAAAATTTCCATTCTGGTAAGCACCATCTATCCTGTGTATTAAATGAAGATGCTGTATGGTCATGCAACTAAAGACTATGATGATATAACACAAGACTGAATCAAAATGCACATACACAAGGAAGCTGAATTAAGGATGCACAAATTACTTATGCAGGAAAATTAAAAAGGCATCTCTCAGAACCTAGGAATATCTGCTAAATCTGATATCCATGCTCCCAGTCACAGAGGCACGATAGCTCTTTAAAAAGGAAAAGTGGTTAACATTATTAAAACTACTGGATTGTATTCGCAAAAACAACTGAGATCATTTTGCAGCAACTTTCCCAAAAATATTCAACCTGAGACAAGGTCCAAGGATGGAAAGTTTCAACCTGAATGGTTAAAGTCTGGCACAGCTATAAGCAATTGAAAACAGGAGGTTATGATGGGAAACGTTAGGAAACCTTAGCAATACAGACTGCTACCATAATTCCTCAAAATGTTCCAAAATATACAAATGAACACAGAAGAGAATGAACAATCCCCTCTTTGTTGAAAAGCTGAGACCAACAAATGTTACCATTTTACTGTTTTCATGAAAATTCTGGACGTTATCACAGAAAAAGGCCATATGTTTTGCTCTGTCATTGTCCTTCCTTGTCTGCACTTCTTAGTTTAGAGAAACAACCCAAGATGAGGACCTGTTTAAAAAAAAAAGTCAAAGAAAATAATCTTTAACAGATTCCTCTTCCAGTTAGTCTGACCATTGCTGATGGGCTAAGAAATGCCATTGTATTCTTGATCTATCACCTGCTATACCACAGACCCTGTTCTTACCTGCCAGCACTGCCAGGCCAGAAAAAGCAAGGGTCTAAACTGCAAAAATATCCTGGAGGTTAGAGTAGACTTTGGGTCTTACAATGCCCTGCCTCACACTGTCTTCAGAAAATTTACACCAGAGTTGAATCTGGCCCAGTCCATCAAGGTCTGATGACAAAACAGTCTATGGCAGCAGATGTAGCATGGGAGACAATAACACTATGGTGCAGTCAAATGATTGTTGGGGGACCAGCATGATACACTTTAGTGTTTTGGAGAAAACCTGGGATTACATAGCTGTTCTCCTGCTCTCAGTGCATATTTCAGGAAGCAGCCTACCACTGCAGAAGTGGAGGCCAGCTGAAAGTCAGCTATGAAGCCTTCTCGCTTGAGGGGATCTGACTAAAACAAACTCTAGAGAAGATTTCCCAGAATCTAGCTATCTTTAGGAAATGCTGCAAAGATTTTCCACCATAAAAATGTCAGTCAGTGTACTCACACAGCTCTCCACCCGTCCCTTAAAAAATACCCACACACAAATAAAAACGAGAAGAAAAAAATGGCAGAAGTTTGAATCTTACACCACACAGAAGCAATTCTTCCCATCTGTGAAGAGGAGGCATGGATGAACTCTAAAATGAATCCCTACAGCTTTTTTCAGTTATGGATGTAGTGGCTTATGGGTGGGCTGTAAAGCTGAGGCATTTGAGTGGGTTGATGGCCAGTACATATTGCAGGGGCCCTGACTGTCAAGGGCTCTAGACAAAAACAGAAGATAGTTTTAAAATTAATTTAGAACAATGTGAAGTGAGCAATGTCCCAATTTTTATTACACATGAAGCATCCTCTGCAAGGTACTCCAGCACCCACTCCTGCCTTTGACTTAACTGGGTGACAGCTGTGAACTCCTAGTCCCTCCCCACTCCCTTTGGGGCAACCTCCACCCCCCAACTTATTTCATGTAGCCCTGATGCCAGCTACAGTCATTGTGACTGATTCTATCCCCTGCATAGAATCAGAAGGTGGAGAAGAGTGGAAATAATATAGTAGTAAAAGCATCAGCATCTTGTGATATCCTTTTTTATGGTTGCAGATAATTTATTATGGATAACATTTTCAAAATATTGAGTGATCATTTTCTTCTAAGGCTGTGTTCACACACAGGGGGTTATTTCGATACGGTTGTTTCGAAACAACTTGTATCGAAATAACACCTTATTTTGAAATAACTTAATTCGAATTAACAGTTTGTTAATTCGAATTAAGTAAAAAAGCTCAAAGCGAAATAGCAGGTTCAGGCAACAGTTATTTCAAAACAAGTCACCGTTGTTTTGAAACAACGTGTTTGCACGGCATTGTTTCAAAACAATTGTTTCAAAACAACGTTATTTCGTCCCCGCATGGGGTTAACTTGTTTCGAAACAACGCCGTTGTTTCAAAACAACAAGACCCGTTGTTGTTTCAAAACAACCATGCGTCGTGTGAACAGCCTAAATCTTATTTCGAAACAACCTCTGTTGTTTCGAAATAAGAGGGCTGTGTGAACACAGCCTAAGTCACATGTTTTGGAAAAATGTACCCTATGGTGATGGCCACTATCTTGGCCAACGTACTGGCAAATGAACAGCAATTGCAAAACTGAAAGCCTACACATCTATAGTTTGAACTAAAAAGCTAGGGCTCTGTGAGCCTAAAAGCCTGTTAGTACCAACTGGCAGAGGGCCCACCACACTATAACAGGCCTGACACACTCATTACCCCCAACACACATGTATCTAAAAGATGTCATATAAGGCATCGTCTATAAACTGGTGACATGATAGTCCTGAAAAATCATTGTGCAATGCAGGTATAGAATGCATACAAAGAGTTACATATGTATGCTGGAAATAAGATCTTACAGCATTTTTGGTGGCAGTGCATAAATCCAGGCTGCCCAAGACACTGGAATATGCTTTATCTGTCTGACTGGCTTGATTACAATCAAAGAACAATGAAAGTATATTTACTTAGAAGGTAAGCAAAGCCATCAAGCTAACAAGCAGGGGAGAAAACAATTTAGCAAACACAGCAGGAGCAGAATCTGGCTCTTGAGGCAGAGACATGGACTTTGGGTAATATAAGGACAGCAAATATATATTTTAGCTATTCATCATTGACAGGTTCCAAAGGAGCAGCCATGTTAGTCTAGTTCAGTGAAACAAACAAGGAGTCCTATGGGATTTAAAGACTAACAAATTTATTTATTGCATGAGCTTTCATGGAGAAAATCCCACTTTGTCAGACACTTTTGGGATTTTCTCCCACAAAAGCTCATGCAATAAATACATTTGTTAGTCTTTAAAGATATGTCTACACTAGCAAATTAGTCTGGATTAAGGAGGCTTAATCCAGACTAATTTGAGTCCTGTCTGTACTAGGCTTTGCCTACTTTGAACTAAAAAATTAGCAAAGCTCAGTTCAAACTAGTTAGTTCAGCTGGTTAGTCCAAACTAGCTGCTTAGTTTGAATTTTTTTCAAAATTTAGCACTAGAACGATGTAGTCATGCTAGTTCGAACTAGAGGTTAGTTTGAACCAACCGCATTTTTTTTTTTTAGTTTGAACTAGCTGCACTTTTTTAGTTTGAATCTAAAAGTTAGTTTGAACTAAAAAAAAAAGCTTGGCTAGTTCAAACTAAAATGTTAGTTTGAACTGAAAAAACATGGTTAGTTCAAACTAAGTCCAAACTAAGCTTTTAGGTGAAGACATAGCCTATGTGCAACATGATTCCTTGTTTGTTTCATCATCGTTGACAGGACATAGGGTACGGCACCCTCTGGCTATGTCTACACTTGCAAGGTAGTTCAAATTAAGGAAGCTTAATTCGAACTAAATTAGTACCGGTCTACAGTAGGCTTTCATTAGTTCAAGCTAAGGAATTTCTTAATTCGAACTAATGAGAGCTTAGTTCGAACTAGTAAGACCTGCTGGTTAGTTCAAACCTGGGCCATAAGTACAGTGGGGTGAGAAGGGCTTTGCCCTGGTTGCACCAGAGTGGCTCCATTGAGCTGCTCCATTGAAGGCCATGTTCAGTGCCACTCGCCCCAGGCACCAATCTTTGTAAGAGGTGTGTTCCAATTGGAATGCACCCCGAGCGCTGTAAACAGCAGTTATGGCTCTGGTTCGAACTAAGCCCTTAGTCTGATTGTTAGTTCGAACTAAAGACGATATAGACAAGGATTAACCCTTAGTTAGAATAGAATAGAATTGATGAGTTTGAACTAAGGGCAGTTAGTTCGAATTAACAAAGTGGACTAATTTGAACTAATATTAGTTCAAATTAGTCCACGTTGTTGATTCAAACTAATAAGTTTGAGTTTAGTTCAAACTAAACTCAAACATATTAGTTCAAATTAACAATTTCTAACTAACTTTTTCTAGTGTAGACACAGCCTCTGAGCCTATGAAAATTGGATTCCCTAGTCTGGAGGGCAAGAGATGTTAATAACTTGAATTAAGTAAGAAAAATGCTTAGGTAAAGATTGTAACTTGCAAGAAAAGTGTAACTAGAAAATGTGCTTTGGTTTGCTAGTAGTTACACTCACTCTTTGCTATCACATAAACTTCTGTTATTTGTTAATGAAAACTGTTTCAGTTTTGTGCCTTAAAAATCAAGTGTGAGCACCTAACTTACAGGCTGCCTGTGCTTTGTCTTTTTGGATGTAGTGGACTTAATTATTTGCAAGCATTACACTAAGAACTGAACTGCACAGGGAGATGTCTTTGGGGGAACTCAGGAACTGGATTTCAGTGTATGCTACCTGCAAGGCAAAATACCAACAGTAAAATAGAAAGGCTGGGGTGCCCAGAAGCTGACACAACTTAAGAGCAGAAAAGCCCTCACTTCTGAAGCTCAGGTGCAACACAATGATTCACGGTTCTGTGTGGCCTGAGGAAAATGTCACCACTTCCTATAGGGTGGCTGCAAAAACTCACATCCTTCTTGGAGCAACATAGGGGAAGACTTATGACACACGCCCCCCAGTAGTTCATATTATACTATTCTGAGTCCTAATATTACACATTTTGCTGTACTACAAATAAATAAAATACATACATATGAATTAATCAAATTGCAATAGGAAGGTAGGCCAATGTGACAGAAAGTGCAAACAATCTACACATACCTTGCACTAGGGAATACCAAACACGTCTCCATCTCAGAGAGAGCCCTGGTTTATTAGAAATCATTAAATGTTTTACTAAGACCAGCTGATATTAATAAGGCCACACAATCCCCGTTGTCGACAGCTCATTCGCATAATTCATGGCTGCCTCCAATTATCTGTGGGAGATTTGTAGCCTTGACTCACAGCCTGTGAAGGAGGTTCCACATGGGCAGGCGCTTAATGACCAGATTGGCTTATAAACACTAGCTAATCTTTCCCACATGTACACCTGAAAAGTATCACAAGTGACAGCTGTTTAAATTTCCAAGGAAATTAATGACTCTTAAAGAGGCAAAGCTTATCAGGCCTTTGACTAGTCCTGATAACGGACAGCCACCAAGGGGCAAACTGTTTATAATAGTCCATAAATGCTTCATTCTATGGGTTCATCTTGGAAACTTTTATTGACACAGTCTCTTTTATTAATGTTTGTGCTGGCAAAGCAGAGAACAGCTTTGTTCAATCTACTGGTGATATTAGGCTACTAAGGTCCTTAATGAGCATCTCATATCTTCAGGTCACAGTCAGTTTAAGATGATCAGTACCACGGGCAGCATATCAGGGGTACAGTTAAATCATATCAGACAAATGCATTGTTTTCGTTCTGTGTGAAGTTTACATACTTACAGGGACCTATTGGTGAGCCTGCTGAAATGTTAACTTTGGGGGAATGGATCAGTTGCTGCATTTGCTGTCTTGGGAACAGTGGAAAAGAGAATAATCAAATGCAGATTTACCATGAGACCATAAGCAACTTTTTTAATAGGCTGCATATGGGAAAAGTAAGCCCCCTTCCCATTTCCCCTCCTATACAATGTCTGTACCTTTACAACAGGACACAAAACCTTGGTGTCAGTTGCACAAGCATTCCACATTCCCCATGAAGCACTTGGCAGGAAATGTTCTCATTTCCAAGGGGACTTTTCAGAGTCTGGTTCTATTTCAAAGAAAGTATTGTGAAGAAAGAGAATTCATGCTGGCTAGTAAATGTGGGAAGTGGGAAGATCTTTGTTAAACTTGGGGGGCAGGGGAGAAGGGAATTACCACTTCAGCAGGTCACTTTGCTGAAGACATCTTACTCAAAAATAGAATAATAGAAATATTTTTATGTTAAGCTTGTCTGAAACATATTTTTTATCCTGAAATGGGGAAATTACAGAGGAGCACAAATTAATCTATATGCAAGACTGCAAACTGACCAAACAATCTGAGAAGAGTTTAAACTTCCTATTGGATTGTAATCAACTCAAAATATGTTATATCTTTATTCCTCCATTTACACTAGGCTCATTGCTGTAATAGCTAAGCAAGGATGTATATTCCAGACTTGATTCTTCTCTCACTCTAGTGTGAATCAGAACGAATTCCATTGAAGGCATTGGAGTTGCATCAGTATTAAGTTGCTGAAAGTGAGAGAAGAATGAAATCCTGTTTATCAACGTCCATAATAATATGGGTTCCTAGCCTACACGCTGCAGATGTGGATGTGTGATGTAGAGAGAGAAGAGTGAGCCAGAACCACACTGATGGAGCTAAGCTGAACTACACTAAGGCACAGAGCTAAACTGATGGAGCTAAGCTGATTTAAATTAGTTGGAGGTCTGTCCTGTTCTTGGCTGCCTATGCTCTGTTGTCATTCATAATTAAAATCTATTTTGGGTTTTTTGGGTTTTTTTTAACTCATGAGAACTTTGGAGCCTCCAAAATTTGGAAAACCTTTTTCTGCACAGGCTGTTTCTTTAGCTTTTTCTGGCTAGCATGTCATTTTTCCCCAAGAATAAACACAAAAAGTGAATAAATCACTCATCTTATGATTAGATTAATAAATAATGGATGATTCAAAGTACAACTTTCAGACAGAAGAAGATCTATATCCTCTCAACACACACACGCGCACACTTCACTTCCTCATTTTATTTAAGGATGTTATATTGTTGGGCTTGTTTTTTCCCTAGACAGTGGATATCTGTCAGAGAGAGCGTTCTACCACAATCATAACAAAATGACTACTATATTAGGCAATGAACTCCATTTGTTGGATGTTTGGCATCTTTGCTGGTTATAATTCAACCCTATTTGTTGTCAAGGGGCAAAAGAAACAAGAACAGCTAATCTAAGCAGAGCAGATATTGTTGGAAGGTAAAAAAGGCTATTTTGGTTAAAATGACAATTTACTAAACTTTTCACTGAATTACCAACAAATCCCTAAATGACCTGGCAAGGATACAGCAGTCCTGTTTGCTAGTCTAGTAGCCGGTTTGTCTGCAGTTCTATATTTTGTTAAGGATATTTCTGCAGCTGCACATCGCACATCAAGAATCAAATATAGCACTTTATTATCATGGTATAATATCTCTTCCCTTCTCGAAGCATGCAGGACATATATGTAATATATGCAGGTGTGCTGTGCATGCAATACCAACTGATAACATCTGGGTACATGAGGGGCTGAAACAATCTAAAAAGAAAGATAGTGTTTGCAATACCCCATCCTTCTCTCTCTCTCTTTTCCCTGCTCCCTTTGTTATTCTTTCCCTCACCTGCTATGTCTGCTCTTAAAATAAGGCCCTGATTCTGCAAACGAGACTCAAGGCTCATTTTTTAAATAAAGATGGGGAGGGATCGTACCTACTGCTACGGCCCCGTTTCCCTGACACAGTGTAACAGAGGCATGGACCATCTTGGCTGGCCAAGGGAAAAAAACATCCTGCACAGACACAGCATAAGGCCTCTTCATGTGTATGTGGAGAGGGCATCTGGGGTATGCCAGAGGGAGCATGGCCACAACACATGATGCTAATGCCCTTCTGAGCAGCTCAGTGTTGCAAAGCACAGGCAGCCCTAAGAGAGGCTGTTGTAATTTAGAACCACAGGCTGCACTGGCCCCAGAGCACCCTGGAGTCCTGAGCATATAACCATGGTTTAAACCTCCCTCCACTTGGGCTATAGCTGTGTGTATTGTCCTCTCAAAAGGCACAGCACACAATCACAGCCATTGACTGTAGTGGGATTATTCTCCTGCCTAAATATAAACACATATGTGTTTGACAGACCCATGCTTGTGACCAAAGGATCTCTGAAACAGACACTGTTTATTACCATAGGGCACCTAGTAAAATGGTGTGCTGACCTGGCTGGTACCATTAGGCTCTACTGAAATATAAATAATGAATAGCATCACCTCTCTTCCAAGCAGTAGCAGGTGTCTAGGGCCCTACAAATTGACTTCCTGCAGGAGAAATCAGTGACATGGAGAGAATCAGGGTACCTTTCTTAATGCAACTTGTTTTATTTACACCCATACATGTACCAGTGCTGGACCAAATACAGTCACAACTAGGATGTAAGCAATGTCAGGGAGCATCTCTGCCTCAGAAACTGATTCTACTTTCAGCATTTAATGTGGAATGTAAATTTCTTTGCACTTGCCAGAGCTCCCACAAAGGGCTTGCAAATTATTAAAAAAAAACCAAAAAACAAAAAACACACCAACAAGGTATTTTCTTCCAAAGATTAAACATATTCTTACAAAGTAAGAAAAAGCATTTGTAAGACTCTGTGAAACAGTGCCATCTAGTGGCCCCTTAAAAAGACTAAACAGGATGAGTAGGTTATTATATAAGCTTCCTGACACCGATGGGGAGATGGAGGGCAAGAATGGAATGGCTGATATAAGACTCTATCAGTAAATACTAAAGGACCATAATATAATTAATGCCAATCAATACAGCTTTATGGAAACCATATCCTGTCAAAGTAGCTTGATATCTTTGACTATGTCTATACTAGCAAATTAGTTTGAATTAAGGAGGCTTAAGCCGCCTTAATTCAAACTAACTTTTTACCAGTCTCCATCAGCCTTTCATTAGTTCAAACTAAGGAATTCCTTAGTTCAAACTAAGAAACACTTAGTTCAGACTAGTAACTACTGCCACTTAGTTCAAATTAAACACTTAGTTCGAGCTTTAGTTTGAACTAACTACAGTTGAGACCAGGACTAACCCTTAGTTCAAGCTCAATAAGCTTGAACTAAGGGCAGTTAGTTTGAATTAACAACATGGATTAATTTGAACTACCATTAGTTCAAATTAGTCCACGTTGTTAATTCAAACTAATAAGTTCGAGGTTATTTCGAACAAACTTTGAACTTATTAGTTTGAACTAAAAAGTTTAAACTAACTTTTCCTAATGTAGACATAGCCTTTGCTAATGTAACATGCTTAGACTTCTGTGTTTGACTTGTTTAACTAGCATGTTTAAGAAATTACCATGGCACATACTAAATGGACTAAAAACTAGATAACTAATAGGTCTCAAAATGTATCAACAGGAAGAGAGGAATTACCATGAAGTCTGTGTGTTTCTAGTATAGTCCCACAGAGGTCACTTCTTGGCCTTACATTATTTAACAGTTTTGAGTGACCTGGAAGAAAACAGAAATTAATCACTGACACAAAGATTGGGGGAATGGTAAATAATGAAGATGGAAGTTCACTGAAACAGTGTTCTGGATCGCCTGGTAAGCTGGGCATAAGGAGACAGTACGTGTTTCAATATGACCAAATGTAAGGTCATATGTCTAGAAACAAAGAAGGCAGGCCATACTTACTGGATGGAAGACTCAATCCTGGGAAGCAATGATCTTCCAAAAAAATTGAGCAGCACAGTGCATAATCAGCTGAATTTGAGCTTCCAGTGCATTGTCATGGCTAAAAGGGCTAATGTAATCCTGGGATACTTTAATAGGAAAGTATTGTATAGGAGTACAGAGATTAATAGTACATCTGCATTTGGAATTGCTACAACTGCTACTGAAGTATTGCACCCAGTTCTATTATCCTCAATTTGATAAACCAGGGAAGGTTCAGAGAAGAGCCACAAAAATAATTCAAAGATGGATATTATTGAAAGACTTAAGGAGCTTGATTTTTTATCTTATCAAAGAGAAGATTAAGAGACAACTTGATAGCAGTCTGTAAGTACCTACATGGGGAACATCAATTTAACAATAGAGGTCTCTTCAATCTACAAGAGAATGACATAACAAGATCCAATGGCAGGAAGCTGAAGCGAGGCATATTAAGATCAGAAATAAAGTCTACATCTTATTAGCAGTAAGGCTAATTGATGACGATAGCAGCTTACCAAAGGCTATCATGAATTATATGTCACCAGAAATATTTGTATCAAAATTGGATGATTTCTAAAAAATATGCTCTAGTTCAGGCATGGCCAAACTGAATGTGGCTCTTGAATGAAAAGGTGTAGCTCATGGAAGAAATCCAGAGCAAAGCAGCCCCATCCAAGGAGTTTTAAATCTCCTGCCTTGAATATGCTCTGAACGTGCTCGGGGGGAATCCCAGCCTGTGCCTAGCCACCAGAGTGGCCATATTGGATGCTCAGCCCAGGCAGGGCTTAAAGCAAGGGGAACGAGCCCCAGCTTGTGCCTAGCCACCAGAACAGCCAGGTAAGGGGGCCCTGGAGACGGGGGGAGTTAGCCCGGGAGAGCCAGCATCAGGGATGGCTGAGAGAAGTGGTGGCATGGTTGGAGGGGTTGGGGAGAAGCTAAGTTTTTACTGTATAGGTAGGCCTAGTTTCATGGTAACCTTAAGTAATTATTAGAATCTGACATTGATAGGATCAATGTTTGCCCTCTTTTATGTTAATATTAAAGTGTGCAATGAATTTTAAATTTAATAATTTTGCAGTGGGTAAAATATGGCTGTATGCCTCAGTGTGGCTCTTGAAGTTTCAATCAACTCATGTGGCTCTTGAGTTCCATCAGTTTAGCCACCCCTGCTCTAGTTCAACCACAGGTATTAGCATTGAAGCCGGCATTAATTCAGGGGTAGGCAATCCCCAGCACATGTGCCAACAGTGGCATGCAAGCCCATTTGGAGCAGCACGCAGTACCCTCTGTGGCTCCATAGCAATTGATGCTTTTGCCACCACTAGCTACCTCAGTGGCTTCTTTTTGGGGCGGCTGGGGCACAGGGAGTCCCTGCCATGCCATGACCCAGGCATGCTGTGGAAAGAAGCCATTTAGAGCAATTCCCCTCTGCAGTGTGCTGCCACCAAAGGAGCCACTCCAGCAGCTTCTTTTTGTAGTGTGTCTGGGGCCCCCCTGTTCCCAGGCATGCTGCTGAGAGGAGCCACTCCAGACAGCTTCTTTTCTGCTGCATCCCTGGGGACCCCTGTCCCCTGACACACCACTAAAAGGAGCTGCTCTAGGTGGCTTCTTTCCATAAGAGGCTCCTTTCAGCAGCATGCCTGGGAAGTGCCACCCCAACCCCTCCAGCCATGGCTGCCTCCAAATTTCAGACAGCTGCTGCTTTTTTCAGTGAAGAGTGTCACCGTCACTGGCTGACAGTTGGGGAGGAGAGGCCAACACGGGGGTCAGCAAAGGTAGTAGATGGTGCATATGTATTAAAGCCACATGAAAACACAGAATGTTTATATACAAAATGTCATCTGAAAAATTTGGTCACCTTGTTAGTTTACAAGTCAGAAATTCTGTTTCCTGCCTTCTTCCCCCCCCCCAGCCCCCATGCTCATTTTCACATCAGAATTTCAGGTTTTTGGCATGAACAGATTTTTCTATTTCTATTTCCCCAATTTTCCAAAATAGACTATTAACACACAAAAAAATTGCATCACAAGTTCAAGAAATATCATGTACATTTTGCCTCATTAATTGGTTGATGGGGGGGTGTTCCCCCCCTCAGGAAATTTAAAATGAAATGCACCATCTTGATTTTAAAAAATGTTATATGATCGGGGGGGGGGACCCACTTCTGAGTGTGTGTGGAGTGAAGGATCTGTGCAGGCAGAAATTTATATAGAAGGCATAGGTGAATGGGTTTTAAGTGGATTGAGCAAGAGGAAAAAAGGGTTTTATTTGTGTTGAGTCAGGCGATTTATTTTGTGCACACTGATCACATGAAATGCTAAAATGTTTTTATAAAAATTGTGAGTTGCCCACCGTATGCTTTTGAGAAACTGAAATTAAACTAACACTATGGGTGAGATTTTCTAATGTGTTCTAACCGGGGCTAACTCTTGCTGCCACTGAATTTTCCACTGGTGTGTGCAGGGCTCTTTTGAAAATTCCACCTGACGCACCTGCTAGAGCAGTTTGCAAAACTCACCTGAACACAAAGACATTTTCTTTCTATATAGCAGTAACTGCAGAAAAGTCTTGTTCAAAACAGAGCAACTAAAGCAACAGAAGAGTAAAAGATGTTTCCTGTTTTGCCATACACACAGGTATCTTTTGACTTGTAGAGCCTTCAGGTACTATATTTTATAAATGCAAAAAGAAAGAAACATTCAAATTTAAGCACTTGTTTTTGACAAGTTAAAGAGACATTTTATAGTGAGTATATAAATGAAAAGTCAGTAACCTGAGCTTTTGATAGTCATGGGGAGCTCATTTATTCCTGCAGATTCCCATAGGCTGAATCCTGAAGGCTTTAGGTGTCATTACTGAGCATTTGACTGAGTGGTACCCAAGACCATGATCTTCCAATCAAATCTGCAAGGGGTAACCCTTGCATTTTTGAAGAGCCCTTTTGGCTATATCTACACTGGCATAAGGAGGCTTAGTCTGGACTAATTTAGCCCATGGCCACACTAGGCTTTCCCTAGTTTGAACTAAGAAATTTTGTTACTTCGAACTAAGAAACACCTGGTTCGAACTAGTTAGTACCAGCACTTAGGTCAGACTACCACCTGAGTTCAAATGTTAGTTCAAACCAGGTTAATGCTTAGTTCAAACTTAAGAAGTTCAAACTAAGGTGGTTAGTTTGAACTAACCGCATGTTTAGATTTCTTCTCTTTCCTTTCCCTCTCCTTTTACTTTCTGGTTAATAAGATACTGTCTTTGCCAGCAAGATGACATATTATAGAATAGTACTGGATGTATCTTGTAAAAAAAAAAAAAAAAAAAAAAACCAGCAAAAAGCAATGTCCTAAATGGCATGAGACTGCTATGGGTTTGCTTGCAAATAAAAATGAGCCCCAAAACAGGAACTGCATTTTCTATTTCTGCCATTCTTTCCCCTCCCCTCTTGTTTTGTCTTCTAAGACATGTGACTGGACTTTAACAACAATAACATCAATAGCTCCAGCCCAGCTCAGCCACCTTCCTCTCTTTTCCCCAAATGGACAGCTATTATCATTTTTAATATAATTCAAGAGTTTCCCAAAGGGGAAGATGGCGCCTTTCTAAAACTCTCTCCAGCTAACAGGAAAAGGCACAGGGAATGTTGTTGAGACGAAAGCTTTACCTAATACTTTACAATTCAAATACTTTAACTGTTTTCCTTTTCTGTCTCTTTAGTGAAACATTTTTAAGAATGTGTTTGCCATAGTACTAAGTAGGCTGAGATCTCTACCTACCAAACCCTGCAACCTATTTACCACTGTTTAATGTTGGACACTGACAGAGTCATGTTAACACTTTTGCCTCTTTGGCCCCATTTATTCCATTGAAACTAATACAACACCTCCTTCCGCACCCTCAGTCTCTTACCTGAATTCCGCATTCCCCTGCATTGTCTTCATTTTGCTTTTACACCTCTTTAGCTTTTCTTCTGCTTTTCACAATCTTGTCTCCTCACAGTGTCCAGTCCTATCCACCCTATCTACAGAATGGCAGCCATTTTCCCTGCAGATAGCCTGGTCTCAGTCTCACTGAAAGCATGGAGGATTAGAAGCTGATTTACTAGGTGCAACCTCAATTCCACATGCCAAGACTATAGGGAAATGGCGGCCGTCTTACTTGGCTTTAGTCATACTGAAGTAGAGAGAGTTGGCAGCCTTTCTGAATAAGGGAAATTTTGCAAGATTAACATCAAGAATATGAAGGTCATGTGAAAGTTTAGAAACCCCAGTTATTGTGAGCATTGGCATGTCACACACACACAAATCCTAAAAATAACTAGGATCTTTTTCTGCCAGAGAGGCTCTTGTAAATGCAGTGCAACTTGCAATAATGACTACAGGACAAAACAAGTCTCTTGAATGGAGCTCAGTCCTGGTTTTGGCTCCAGTTAGTATAGCAACAAGAGCACATCTCTTAAGAAGCCAGCTAGCAGAGGCTTGAAAAGATGACCAGAAACTTTTCAAATGAATTAAAGGCCATGGCCTTTTCTCCATTGGGTAGGGGAATAAAAGCCCGAGGAAAGGCAGCAGTGAAGTTTGGGAGAGTTCAGAATAAGTAAGATCAGTGTTGTTCGGTGTAAGTAACATCAGAATCAAACACAATATCTCTATTGTTAGGCCTACCTCCTAACATCACACCTGGCCTTGAGGGGTCAGAACATTTTGGGCCCGATGTTCACAGCTGCAGAAAATGTATGACAAATTCTGACTTGAATCATTGTAAAGGCACTTATTAACTTCAGAGGGAGTTGGTTCCAGCATCTGTAAGTCCCAGTAAAGTCATTGTAGATGTTCAGCACCAGATATATTATGTTTTTCCACAGCAATTTGACAAGAACTACTAACCAGCAATGGCATGCAAATTACCATGAGGAAACAAAATTTATAGCAAAACTGAACATGCATAGCTACATTCATTCAGTTTTTATTTATATTTGTATAAATGTTATAACAGAGAACTACCCATATACGCTAGGTGCCTATAACTTAGACTTACCTCACAATGCAAATCATACTATAAAAAAGCAGCAGCTCAATTCAATATAACTCACTAGTTTGCAAGCTAGGTAACTTAAAAGCTCAAATCAACCTTCCTGTCCAACACTTACCATACCTTCTTTTGCACATGCTTCAGGGAGTGGGGTGGGGCATGGGACCTGAGGAAAATAATTAATTAAAAATGATAATGGCTACAATTTGTTATTTTTCACAATGCTCTTATATTTGTATACATCCAGTACCTCATAAATCTATAGGAAAAGTCTTTAGTTACTTTAATAAGAAGCCTTAATATATATTATATATACACATACATACAAAGGCACACACTCACACCATCAGGTACTTGAAAAAAAAGTCTTTTGAAATACTTTCCCTTACTTCTGTGCGTAAAAAAAAAAATCCATCACACACCAGCTACAGGAGTGTCTTCCACTATCTCCATTGATCACTAATAACACTAATTAGTTAAAGAGGTAGCATGTTAGTCTAGTTCAGCAAAACAAACAAGGAAGCCTGTGGCACTTAAAGACTAATAAATTTATTTATTGCACGAACTTTTACGGAAGAAAACTTACAGAATGTTCCCTCATCTTCAAAGCATCTGACAAAGTGGAATTTTCTCCCACAAAAGCTCATGCATTAAATAAATTTGTTAGTCTTTAAGTGCCACAGGACTCTATGTTTGTAACACTAAGGAAACAACAGCTGTCCTTTCACATACAGTTCAAAATATTTTTTTTTTCACATGAGATGGTGTTGTTCTCCACATGATTTCATGGCATTGCAAAAGACAGAACAAGATACCTCATTTTTATTAAAATAACCAGTAACTTTTAAGATTTTTTTAAATATAAAAGTAATAAGGGCTTCCTGGGGAAAGGAACTGAAAGACTTTTGCTTCTTGAATGACTTGTAAAGTGTTTTAAATTTAGAAATTAACCCATCAACTAGAAACTAAATCGAGTTGTTCGTTGCCAGGAAAGATAGGTCTAGATGCTATTTTTCAAAGTGTGTAACGTCTTCGTGGTTCATTTCAAAATAATATTTGTTGAACTTTTGTGGCATTCTTTCAGAGAAAGCAAGATGAGGTTGCGTTAGTCATGATTAACTAAGTAGTATGTTGTAATCCCTCTTACTTTGTGTTTATTCATGCCTTGCTCTTCGATTTAGTGTTACCTCATGGAAAGGGGGTGGGGGAGTCCTAGTGGACAGAAAGAATCTAACTTTCTATCCCTAGGGCTTAGGCTCAGGTTTGCATATTTCTTTGGGGGAGTCTCAGGAAGCCTTACTTCCATTCCGATTGAAACCCTGTTATACAAGAGACAAGGAGAAGGGATTAACACAAATTGTCCTTCATGTCTCAAAGATGGAAACTGAATAAAGAGGACTAAGCCTTGGAGACAGAAGCTCTGAACTGTGCATGACCTGCAGTGAATGAACTCAATCCTGCCAGGTGTCAAATCAGGAGATCTTGCCTTCTGTAGGAGCACAGAGGCCCTAGGTTCTATTTAACACAATGACCACTACAGTGAGCTCTTCAAAAGGCTATCGAATTCTGTTTGGAAGTTGAAGCTTTTCTCAGACATTTTCCTGTCTTCACACTCCAGCTCCCCACCCCCCTCCATCTGTCCTGTGCTGTTTTAGGAAGCTATTTTGGCTTCAGTAGGCTTCTGGAAGATTGTAGAACTGTTCACCAGCTCATCAGGTTGTATGTTGAAAAGTTCACAATAAATGACAGAAGGGCAGTAACTGTGCAGCAAAGGTTAAGAATAGAATGTGAACTATGCTTAAAATGTTCCCACCAGGTCCCTCTTCCCTTATTAAGTTGTTTCAAAGGCAGCTTTTATTCTCCATCTCTCCAGATCAAGTTGACTGATAAAGGAGCTTTTATTATTTTTTCTCACCTGATGGGAAAGAGGATCTACTCATTGTAAGAGGCCCTTTTGTTAGAGTGGGACATATCTTTTTCTGTTTCCTCATGAGTTTTATAGGCTGTAACCTTGGGAGAACTGAAGGACAGTACTGTAGCTTTGTGATGGGTTGCAAAAGTCCATCCTGGTGCTTGGGGATGAGAGGGAAGACAAGCGGGTTGTAAACAAGGGAGTGAATGTGTTGAAATCCTGCCTATTCTTCTCCGGTTCAAGTGATCCTGTCAGTGATAGATCTGGCCTGAACCACTGCCATGGAGGAGGGTGAATGTGAGGAAAGTGAAAAACCAAAGCTTGTGGAGCATAATGAGCTCCTTATGAATTGAAATGTGGCATCAAATATTACAGAGACAGAGATGCTGACAATAATGAGCTGTGTCCTGCAAGAGGCAGTTTCAGCTAGTAAGTCACATAGCTTACAGGGCACTGCGCAGAGCTGCAGGGGAAAAGTTTTTAATTTTATATTATTTTAATGGGAAGCTGGGCTGTCTAATGCTTAGGGCAAAGAATGAGGGATCCAAGGAACTGGATTCCTATTCTGGAGTCTGCCAGTTAACTTGCAGTACAAACTTGTGCAAGTCAATTTAGGCATCTGGGCCTTAGTTTCCGATCAGTAAAATGAAGAGAATACTCGCCATTTCAAAGAGCTTTCTGGTTTTTGGATGCTAAATGCCAAATATTATCATTACAGCATATCACCCATGTTTTCTTTTCATTTGTTGTCATGCTACAGGTCTTAAGGAAAGGTCACACCTTGGCAAATCTTACCTTTCAACTCAAAATACAATCAGAGGTTTCCTAAGCAGATAGAGGCGCAGTTTGGTGCAAGAATTTAATGAGTTTGCTGGCTTGATTTCATGACACACCTGCCATTGTTAGGTCTGGCCAGAATTAATTTTAATAAATGTTTTTTTCTTTTTTACAACAATCATAAAATTTCATATGCTCAGTTTAATATATCATTTATTTTATTATATTATTATTTAAAGGAGGCTTTCGTTCTTTTTAAAAATTTATTTGTGGGTAAATTCAGGTGCTCTGCAAGTGAAGTTGTCATAAAGGTTCCACAAACTGAATGCAGCTAATTCTACTGATGGTACATGAGCCAGCAAGAAATTTAGCTCCCTTTCCCATAGCTCTCTTCATTCTATAGAATTAACAAGAGTAAAAAATAATAAAACATATATTTTGTCAGTAAGCAAATGTGGCTGTACATACATTGGAAGCAGATCTGTTGCAATTTTTACTGTTATTTTTTATTTTCTTACCATAAATACACTTTAACAGTATTAAATATATTAAGATGTCAAACAATGGACATCAGTATTTTTCTTACTAAAAACTAGACATCATTCAGCTAGATCAGAGGTAGAAAGCCTTCACTTTGCAGAGCTGAGGAGAAGGTGCTAGGAAAAGTATCTCTAAGGTACCTTTACATTCCTCCAATCCTAGGGTCTGCAGGGACTGAAATATTCCCCAGGGTAATTTGGAGCAACTCAAGAGCTACTCTAAATTATGTCAGATGGAGCAACCCCTTTGTGATCACTCCACCTACAATGCCCTGCCACTCTCCATTACTGATACATCTCTTGTGTACTAGGTGGAGGGGAGTGAAAGGAAGGCCCAGACCTAGATAGTGTAAAGCTGGTATAACCAAGTATTCCCCTCTGCTAAGGTAAGACCCAGATGCTTCTTTAGAGCAGCTTTCTGACTGTGCTGTGCTGAGGATCTGATCCTGGATGATTCTTGGAAATATACACCAAAACTAGTTTTTTTCCCTATAGCACCTCTTATTTTGATTAAGCAACATAATTTGTTAATATAGGGATGAGAATCACAGGTACAGTAAGTTCTAAAGGGGTAGCTGTGTTAGTCTAGTTCAGCAAAAACAAGCAAGAAGTCCTGTGGTGCTTAAAGACTAACAAATTTATTTATCATACAAGCTTTCATGGGAGAGTTCTGAGATGCTTCTCGTCAATACACAAATGCTGTGGTAAAGTCATACTCCTCTTCTATTGCTCCAGCAACAATCTTTCGCCTCCTCGATTCTCAGTCTTTTCACTGGTTTCTCACCACACCAAATTCACTCCCCTTTTCCTCTCCTGCAGGACACTCCATATATTCATCCCTCCTCCAACTATTTCTTCTTACCCTTACAGATGCTCCCTATGCTCCTTCATATCCAAATTTAATTGGGTCATGTCACTCATATGGTGCTGAACATCCCCGAAACTTAGAATATCTAAAATCAACACCTGAACCCGAGTCTAGCACCAAGCCCAAATTTATTTTTCTATTTCAGTAGAACACATAGTCTTTTTCAATTTGCCAAAGACCCAAGAGGAAAGTTATGATAAAATTTCTCAAGTATCCTTAAAGGCATTATTAAACATTTAAAAAGTAATTTTGCAGTGAGATATCCAGAGCAAGTGAAATGGAATGATAGCATTTGTTTATTTAAACCAGATCTTTTTTTAAGTTGTTGTTTACATCAACATTTCGCAAAACTCTGAAGAGGAAAAAGGAAAAAAAAACAGAATCACCTTTGTTACTTGCCAAGATTTCCATTTGGTACATAGCTTTTGTTTAATAACCTAGCCTGTACGTCATTCATAATTCACCAGCTTCCAAATAAGTAATTAGAATAAATCATTTTCAGTCCATTTCTGCAGTGTTTCAGTTTTTCAGTTCTCAAGGTCATACATGTCTGTTGTACACAGAATATTCTCATCAGGTGAAGGATTAAATGCAGTACAATAGGCTCCTCTATGGTTAAACCCTAACGTGTATGTAAAAATCCTCTCCTGTCGCCACAGCTTCATATCCTGAACACACTTACACATATTCCCTTGGACAAATTATATGCTGATTCATAGCCTACAGCATTGTTTCCATGTTGCTTCATCAGGTATAAGTCACCACTGAATTTGACCCAGAAACTGTGTTTCACTCCACTGAAGTCTTGATTGCGGAATCTTTGCACACACAATTTCCACCCAAGATAGTTCATTTAATCGGAAAACAGATAACCTGATACTCCTCTCCTATAGCACTTTGATGTCTGTGTAACTATTCTGACTTCATTGATGCTGCTCCTGATTTTCTTCAGTATTAAAATAGCCTCAGACTCTCAAATATTAGAATATCATTTTCCTGGCTGGAACTGGCAACTCTTGCTCTTTCAGGGCTAAATTTTCATAAAAACTTCAATGCAGTCTCTTAACTTGTGGGCTGAAAAAGGTACACATAAAGATTTGGGACTGCAAATCATATGCTTTAATGTGTCCCCTCCTGCCGCAAAGTAACACATGAATTGCTTAGTGGGCATATAACTACTAGCACACACAATTATGGGCACACAAATTCAGAGAAGTTGAAATTTTGACTCCTAGTGTATAAAATTGGGTTTATTTTTTGCATGAGCTTTCAGGGGAGAAGATCTCACTTCCTCAGATGCTTCGAAGATGGGAGGAAGTGGGATCTTCTCCCACGAAAGCTTATGCAAAAAATAAATCTGTTAGTTTTCAAGTGCCACACAACTCCTTGTTGTTTTTTCACTGGACTAGACTAACACGGCTATCCATTTTAAAATTTATAAAATCAGGGTCACCTCTATTTCTTCCTATTCAAAACTGGGGGGGGGTGTATAGATATATAATGCATGTGTGTTAGTCTCAAAGGCTGTGTTCACACACAGGCATTATTTCGATACAAGTTGTGTCAAAACAACTTGTATTGAAATAATGCCTTATTTTGAAATAACAATTTGAATTAACAGTTTGTTAATTCTAATTAAGGAAAAAAGCTCAAAGCGAAATAGCAGTTTCAGGCAACAGTTATTTCGAAACAAGTCACTGTTGTTTTGAAACAACACGTTCGGACGGCATTGTTTCATCCCCACATGGGGTTTAAGTTGTTTTGAAACAACCGTGTGTCGTGTGAGCAGGGTATTTCTTATTTCGAAACAACCTCTTTTGTTTCAAAATAAGAGTGCTGTGTGAACACAGCCAATGATGTTAATGAGAATGTTGTATAGTAGTTCTTGATTTTATTGTTCTTGTAAACTGTGAGCAATTGTTTTGACTCTATGAAAATTATCAGCTAAATAGAATACTGTAGTTACTATTTTTTACCAACCTTCTTACTAGTAACAAATATGTGATTAAAAAACACAACCACCACTGTCTCGCACTCCTGGGCCTAAAGAGTAGAAACCGTGTCTAGTCTTCATTACTCATTCTTTGTTACAGCTGTATGGGCTACAGAACTCAATCTTTCATCAATTGGCGAATACTCAGGGGTTAAAGTAAGGCGGAATACCCTGGAATGTCATTCCGGGATCAACTATTTTTAGAGGCTCAGCGTTCTGGAGCCCCTAAAAACAGAAAATGGAGCCAGAATGCTGCATTCTGGGGCACACCATTGAAAAATAGCAGGCCCTGGAACTGGTTTTAGGGGCCTGAACACTGGGATCCTAAAAATAGCAGGCCCTGGAGTGGCGTTCCACCACATTCCAGCAGGCAAGGGCAGGGGCAGGGGCAGGGGCAGGGGCTGGGGTGTTGCTGGGGGGCTCAAGTCCCCCCCCAACCCCACCCGTTCCACACTCTACCCCAACCTGGGGCTTGCAGCCTTGTCCCCAGCTGTGTTGCCACCTCGACCCGGGACCTACCGCCCCCACATCCCTGCATCCCCGCCAGTAAGTACAGGGGTGGCCCAGCTCATGCTGGGGGGGGGGGGTTTCTTGGGGGAGAGGGGGCACTCCCATGTTGGGGGCAGGAGCTGGGATCTGCGTGGGGCCTACCCAAGCAGGAGCATTCTGGGGGCCCCTAAATTATACTTTTACCCCTGTGAGCACTTACTTGCACACATACTTCCAGTGCAATTATGGGCACACAAATTCAGAGGATGCTCACCAACGTGATTGAGGGTTGGGTAATCTAGCCGTAATTCCAAATGTAAAGAGACCAAAGAAAAGGCACTAAATAGATCTGACAAAAAAGTTCCTCTCAATAATAGATCTAGCAGGCATAGGTTGTTAATTCTGGGGGACGGGCAAATAAGTAGCTGCTAGCTAAAATAAAGACAGGGAAGAACAATTCTTTATGGTGCAAACATATCTTTATTGCCTCCTAGTTGGAACTCTGCTTTAAGACAGTTACTGACAGTATCTGTCTTTGCTCCAGGAACATATGTCAGTGTACAGGACCTACATCTATGCTGAGTCACAAAAAAAAAAAGTTATCCTTCTCAACACAGTAATACCCTGTTTTCAGGAGAAAGGTTTAATTTCAGCACTTTCAACTTGGAGTGCTATTTGGAAACATTTAGCTCATATAAAGTTATCTAACTCATGCTTTGGCCTTAGTATGACCTGAACATTTTGTTAACAAAGTACCCTGGTGATGTTTTGACCAAAAGAACACGTGCTTGCAACTGACTGCATTGCCAAAATGGTGCTTCCTCCTAAAAAGGGAAAGTTTTAATTCTATTTTCAAAAGCAATGTCTCACACTTAACTATATAAGGAGATGTCATCAATCAGCCTGGGAAACAGCGTGTGTGCTCTTATGGTGCTAGAATAGCTTGTATTTTTGCAGTGTAACAGCTCTCACTAAGCACAACAAACAGCAGAAGTCTTTTACTGTGTCTAGTTTTTCTCTACCAGCTCATATAGTTGTGAATAGAACATGACATTTATTACCAAGAATACAAGAGCTGTTTTATTCAGCAATCAGATAATAAATGTGTAATGAAATCACCAACAGTAAAAGGGAATGGATATATAAACACTTAAGAAAAAAAGCAACAGCCATGCCCTCTTATATTTACAATTGAATCGTACAACTAGATTTTTTTGGTTAAAAAAAATCCATGCTAACTCTGTCAAACTATCCATCTGTTTCGCCTGAAAATCCCCTGTGGGCAGGAGTTAAAGTAAGGGGGTATGCACTAGAACGCAGTTCCGAGGCCCCCTATTTTCAGGTGGGCAGCATTCCAGGGTCTCTAAAAGTAGAGGAACACACTGGAACACTGCGTTCCAGTGGCCCCCTAAAAATAGCATGAGCAGCCGGAACGCAGAGTTCCGATGGCTTCACCTTAAACCCTGTTCCATCTTAAGCCCAGCCAGCAGAGAGCTGTGGCAGGCTGGGAGTTTGGGAATCTCCCCCCGGCAGGGTGGAGCAACTGGTGACTAGAAGCAGCTTCCAGCCAGTCAGGCAGCCTGCAAATAGGCCAGGTAAGGGCTGGGGGGGGGAGGCTGCTGGGGTTTTTGTGGGTGGCTGAGTGTGTCTGGGGGTGGCTGTGTGTGTCTGTATCTGGAGGTGGCTCTGTGTGTGTGTGTCTGGGGGGGGTTCTGAGGATGGGTATGGGGGGGACCACCTATGTTGGGGGGGGTCCACCCATGTGGGAAGGTTCGTAGGCCCACCAAATTATACTTTAACCCCCGCCTATGGGGATTCTCTCCCACAAAAGCTCATGAGATAAATAAATTTGTTGGTCTTTAAAAGTGCCACAGGACTCCTTGCTTGTTTTGCTGAACTAGACTAATATGGTTACCTCTGTGGAACTTGTACCTCGCTATTACCTGTAAATCTCTCTATAGAACACAATGCATGATACCAGGATAAAGAAACTGGCCTCAGATTGGTCCAACAAACCTCTTTGACTAGCTTCTTCTTAATGCAACATAAAAATAATATAGTCAAAAGCTCTGAGCTTTAAAAATATTTATTTTTTCACACTGCTCTCAGTGGCATTAAACCAATTAACGAGGGAAGTGACCCTTTCAGACTGCTTGTAGCATTGCCCTGCCTGAGTGCTTGAGCCCCTAGACCAGGGGTTTCCAAATCTTTCTGGCTCAAGGGCCACAGATATCATTTTTGCAACCCTCAAGGGCCAGCATTCTCCACTAGCAGACCTCCCACCCCTGCAGCCAGATGAAAGGACTTCTGCAAGGATGCTGCCTCCTCAGTGATCTCCTGTCTCCCTGGTTGTAGCAAGGAAACTGGATGTATCCTGTGGCCCTGTGTGCCGCACCTGGGTCCTTAGACAGTGGCTCCTTTCTGCAGCCAGGAGGCTGGAAGATCAATGCTCCCCTCCCTCCAGGTCTCGCAGGGAGCCCAGCACCTACGGGCCCAGGCAGAGTACTTTGCCTTACTTCCTGCTACAGACAGAGGGAAGGGAGCGGTGATCTCCCATCACCTTGGCTGCAGCCAGGAGCCTGCACTGGGCTTCTAACCTTGTGGAAATGCACTATACCTGAGTCCTTAAGCAGCAGCAACCTTCCGCACCCAGCAGGAGGAGAATCATAGGCCACTCTGAAATCCCTGAGGGCCACTTGTGGCCAATAGGCCACAGGATGAAAATCATTGCCCTAGACTATTTGGAGCTCAACTCATCCTGCGGGCATGGGCTCTTAGACTGTTTGCAGCTCAGCACTACTTGAAGGCCTGAACTCAGGCTGCTGGTGGCTTTTTCCTAGCTGAAGGCTCAGGACCACCACACTGACCCGGAGCTTTAGGCCACATTGCCTGGACATTAACAACAACTAAGCCAACTCAACTACAGGCCTCTAGCTGCCCTCACTCTGCCCCCAACCTCCCCAAAAAAGAGGATGAGACAGGATCCCAGAGCATTTAGGGGTTAATAAATTGTAGCCAAAGATTAACCTCCCCAATAAATTCAGCAGCACACAAGATATATTCTGCCTTTCTGTGGGAATGTTAGGCAGCTGTGAAAGCACCACCTGAATTGTACTAAATGTAAAATGGTAGAAAAGTTCACTATTTAAGAAATGTTACCCCCAGCAAAATCATAATCCTAAATCTTGTACCATGGGGGCCTAACTGAAAAACCCAGTGTATTGGAAAGTAGTGTGTTTGTGCAACATTGTTTAGTAGCAACTAGAAATGATGTTACAGTGCTGGTATATTTTGATTTAGGCTAGGTATTTGTAGAGATGAAAATGTAAAAATAATCATGGGACTGAAGGCTGACATTTAGCCTAGTGCATGTGCTACACTGAATTATTTCAAATATACCACATTGATTTAATTTCTAGATTTTTCAGTCAACCAATTTATTAATACTTCTCTGTTGGAATGATGGGTCTATAGGCTTCTCAGAAGACAAGTACTTTAAGGATTTGAAGGAAGAGAGGAATGGAAGATTAAGTTGGTTCAGGGAATGGTTGAGGGGGCAGTACAGAAAGACGGCATCTTAGGGAGGAAGACTGAACATCTGGACATGTTTGTGGCTTGAGTGAAGAGGAGAATAGACAGAAGGTTCTGAAGGCCCTTTAAGTACTGCCAGTTAAATACAGAACTGCTAGTATTTGTCACAATTAATGTTCAACATTATGTTACTATGTGGGATAGCTTATCCCTTCTACAAGTCTGTTTTGGTGGTGAAGGCAAAGTTAACACTCCATGTGTATATGTAACATCATTATAGGCTGCATCACTTCAATGAAGATAGTAATACTGAAGCTAAAGATCAATCAGTACAATTCCCTCTGAGAAATCGCTGCAGCTTCATTGACACATATTCCAACATGCAAGGGAGTGAGCATCTCCAGGGATTTCTCAGCCCTCTGCAGGGCTGAGCCCTTAGAAGTGCTTCTGTCCAACCATTCTCTCCTAGTGAGACTTTGTCTCTTGATAAGCTACACATAGCAATACCTCTAACCCTCAGTTTTAGTGTTCAAGATCTCTTTGATACCAAGAATAAAGGACCTCTAAAGGTTGAAAAGGAGGAGCCATAAACCCACCACAGGATACTTATAAAATTGGATTCATTCATGTAACAAATCGCTGAGCACAAACTCAGGAATATTTTGGTGAGAAGGGAGGGAGAATATCTTGTTTGTTAGGAGCCTTTGCATTTTGGAGATTCCTAAATCTTTTAGTTGATTTGTTCTCTCTAAATAAAACAGATCAGTCTTGTGGACCAAACTAGAAAGTATGATCCAGCAATCAGATAAGAACTCATTTCTGCAATTAAACACTGGTAAGTATTGCTTTGCTTAAAAATTCTGCATTTTTCCTATATCCAGTTCCTTTAACAGAGCTACACAGCTTATCTGTATAAAAGGTCAATTATGCAGATATTTGCACATCCAGAGGAAAATCATCTGTTATACTATTTTTAAAAAATGTTTTAGAGGGGACATAAAAACCTCATGCTTTGAGGCTTAAGCCAATCTCTAACAATTAGGGTTTAAGGGAAGAGTTCCCTGGTGGTGGCTTATGTCTATTGTGCACTTTTCTCTGATGCAAAAGTTGACAACCTTTGCCAACTCCCATGCTGGCTTCTCTTACTTGACCTTCAACCAGTGTTGATGGCCTCCTCGGCAAAAAAAAAAAAAAAAAAAGCTAGCAGCCATCACCTGAAAATTCAGGGGTGGCCACAGATGGAGTGAGGAGGGGTTCCCACGCATACCGCTGAAAGAAATCACCCAGAGTGGCTCCTCTCAGTAGCGTGCCTGTGGATCTCTATCCCAGCTGCCGCCAAAAGAAGCCACTCCAGGTGCCTTCTTTCAGTGGTGACTGGAGTGGGAATCCCTATGCAAATCAGGAAGCTGCTCCAGGTGGCTTCTTTTGACAGCAGTTGGGGTGGGAGTTTCACAGGCAGGTCACAGAAGGAAGTCACTCAGGTTCCCAGGCATGCCGCTGAGAGGAGCAACACCTGGTGGCTTCTTTCCACAGCATGCCTGGAGACCTCTTTCCCCAGCCATCCCCATAAGAAGCCACCCAGATCAGCTTTCAGCAGTGCTATGGAGGGCACCACATGCCGCTCCAAGTGGCTCACACACCACTGTTGGCATGCATGCTGAGGGTTGCTGACTCTGTCTGATGTATCTGGTGCTGGCCACTCTTGGTGACCATGATCTGAATCAGAGAGACCATGGGTCTGATCTGCTATGGCAATTCCTTTGTGCCTTATAACTGCATTACAATCAGGACCGTGTCTATGTGACTGAATTGTTGATGTTTCAATTCATATATATGAGCAACAAGTCCAAATCCCAGATCTGAAAACACTCCTGAAATTTGAGGGATTTCCTACTTGAGTATCTCAGCTTGTCCAATCTTTACCATAGGAGGGACCAATATCGAGCCAACCCTCCCCACCCCACCCCCAAAGTCTGTAAGAATTCATCTCCCAATTCAAGATATGCTCTTCAGGCTCATCTCTGAGTTTCAGGTGTGTAAAGTTTTGCATCTCAAGATAAAACAACTGCTTATGTAAAAGTTGATAAATAGTTAGCTCTTGCATTCACATTTTCCTTCAGGTGTCATGTGTGACCTGATTGGAAGAATAAAGGATTTTTGGACTCATGAGCTTTCATTAGTGCTCAAACCAGCCACTTAATACCATTAAGATGAAGACTATTCCACTGCGAATTGAGTCTTGAATTTTATTCTATCTCATTTCAGACCATTTTTGCTGGGTATGTGGTATGGTCTTTTATTACTGATGAGAACAAAGCAGTTTCCATGGCTATATATTATTTTTCTTTATTCTTTAACCAACCATTCCTATATCAGTCAAAGACCAAAAACTGGTTAGTCACACATGAATCATCGTATTAGTTTCTTCTTTTTATTATGAGAGACTGCATGGGAAATGGCTTGATTATGGTAAAGAGTCACTGCTATGCACATACTGCCTTTTACTCACAATAGGCTTAAAACATTCCAATTCTCTTACTGCAAGCTAGTGCGAAGAAACTGGCTTCAATGCCACTATCCAGACAACACACCACCTCCCTCAAGTGGCCAGTGAGATTACTTTTCTATTTCAAGAGCAGATGCTTGCCATCCCTAAAGGAATGAAGTCAGCAGTGTGAGGAATTTTTTAGTACTAGACTAGGTTATATTTTTTGTTAGCAGATCAGACATTCTAAGATTAAACCATTCTGTAAAAACACATTTTCAATGATGCCAAGAGATAAGGTTCATAAAACCTACCACAGACATGTAGTTGGGTACTGGTGTGGTTTTGGATGAGAGGAAAGCTGAAATAGCCAACTTCTTGTGGTCAAGCTGAAATAGCTGACTACTTGTGGTCATAGGCGCTCCATTACAGTTACTTCCACAAGGAGGACCATATAAACAGCCAGACTTATCAACCCCACAGCAGTGTTTGGAAAGATGATGGTGTTAATTCTAATCTGCTGCTCAAATTCTAGTTTGCATAATTATAATCTTATTTTGCTTAAAACTCTTTCAATATTTGCATATGATTTTTACTTCCTGTCCTAAAATGTTAGACATGAACCTGTGGAACTGACAGATACAAGGTATTATAGAGGCAAAGAATTTAAAAGGATTCTAAACGGAATGCAACACTTATATCAATAAGAATTGCCATAATGACTATAGCCAAAAACATATAAGGGATATAAATCTTCATATTTCAGGACTTAAGCCAACCACTCACAAGGTTAAGAAACTTTCCCTATGAGCATCTTATAATATAACAGTCTATTATGGTGAGCATGGGCTACATCTTCTACCCCACCCCCACCATAACAGACTATTATATCTTAACAGTCAGGCAGTTAATACAAGATGCTGCCAGACAGAATACTGGAGAGACAGATCTCTAGTCTAATCAGTAGGTAAAATGTATGTTCACATGTTGGCACTTTCCATCTCAGTGACGGGTGAAATAAGTTCTGAGCCAGGAGCCAAATCATGTCCTCAGACAAGCCTGTGGAAAGCTGGGATATCCTGAGGATCCTGTAACATCTGGAGAAGTTGTACATTCATCCACAGATCTTGTACCTCATTGTCACTCCCGAAAACTCTTGATTTCAGAGGGCTACTTACCTGATACACAACGGCAGAATATTCAGAAGGAAAATAATTGCTCTGGGACTGAGCAAAGGTTGAAGAATCAGGTCCAGACACAGTATTTTCCTTCTGTATATTCTGCCAGCAAATAAACAGTAAACCTGGCTAACAAAGCACTGCACAGACTGGCAGAGTGGGGGCAGAAGTCAGTGACAAAGGCAATCGTAGTTAGTTTAAGAAATGCAATCCTTATCTTTCAAGGCCTGAGTCAAACTCCAACTGAAGTCAAGAACAAAGCTGTATAATATTGCACTTTCAGCCAAGCGTATCGTGGGCATTTTTTGCTTCTGCTAGAAACAAGATAATTAACTGGACCACAGGTCTGTTCTTGACTTTAATATCAAGGAATCAATTTTTTATGAGAGTTCAGAACCCAGAATGAATGTAATACAGACCTGGTAATTCCTGTGTTCCTTCGTCTAGTTGTAAGTGAAGTCAGGATAGTCCAATCAGCTCCCTTGACATAGGCCTGCTAATTATAGTTCTGCCATCCAGCCTGTTTTATAGTATTAATGAAGTAGTGGCGAGAAACATTAAGAATTATCTTTCTTTTCAGATCACTGATGAAATGGGATTATTCCCATGAAAGTTTATGCTATAAACAAATTTGTTAGTCTTTAAAAGTGTCACAGGAGTCCCTGTTTGTTTAATACACCAAAATAGAGCTGGTGGAAATTTAGGTCATTATTTTTTCATCTGAAAATCTTGAAATGCAAAATTTTTCACTTAGCTCTACCCAAAAGCTTTTGAAGGGGGGAGTGACTTTACATCTTTCCATCCTTGGGATTTTTTAGACAACCCTAACAGGTATGAAATGGGTACCTCCTTCCACAGATATCAATGAAGGTTAAATTATCTGCTGGAAGAATTCTAGTAGATTTAACAAGAACAGAATTATTCTTTTGTTATTTGAAAATGTCATGTAATACAAAATTAACAAAATCAATCTTTCCTGTGAAGCATCAAGATATGATGAGCTGCAGAGATTAACGTGTAAAGTAATTTGAGTTAATTTTTTGTTAAACAAGAGCCCTGGACTCATTTCAGTTTCCTGCAAGGCTCTTTTATCCCATAAACCCCATCTGAGATCTGCATTGCATTCAATCTGGGGTCTGAATTCCCTTCAAAGATCAATTCCTTGATATTAATGATCAGTCAAAACCAACCCCCCCCCCCCATCCAAACACCCCAAAAACTTTGGAGTTTTCTGAAACCAAAACTCATATTTAGATCCCAGGTTGGATGCTTGTACTCTTCTATTCATGATTTCATTAAAAAAAAAAAAAAAGAAAGAAAGAAAAAAGTTAACTGGCTGATTTTTTTCAATTTTTCAGTTCATCACTGGGTTGATTTACCAAAGTTTCTGGTAATTTACTGAACATGTTGTGTTTTCTCTCTTCATTTCATAATCTTCCAGAGATGAAATTCAAGATTCTACTCTAATTGTAACAGGACTGTTTCTCAGACAGATGGTTTTCCAAGTAACCTTCTCATTCCACTTATATTCAGGGAATGAGAAAGTATGCCAGAGGGTTATGTGATTACGGATACAGGCCAACATTAAAATTTATATTTGTGACCTGGCACACAGATGGAAACAGAGTATGATTCAGTGGTTTTTGAAGCCTTAATCCCTACTAAAGTGTGGCTTTGCCAAGGTAAACCTGACATTTTAAATGAAACTGCTTTGCATACATTGTATGAAACCTGAGCTCTCACTTTTATACTGCGGTTTCCTTCTAAAACGTAGCTACTGCCTGATGGCAGGGTAAAAGTGCAGTCTGGAGTCCCCTGTACTAATATTATTTGTTCTACTTCAGCAAAAGACAATTCTGAGACTATCTTAGAAAGAGACAGAGCAAAAAGACTGAGATGATTATTTGAGAATATATATATCTATATATAGATATATATGCACTAGATCCAAAAGGGGAGCTAAATTAAGTGACTAATTTTGCATTCTCTGCCCACCAAGGAAACATATATGTAATGAATATATAAACAGGCCCTACGTTTTTAATGATATTTCATTTCCTTGTAAGCCAGTCATTAGTATTAAAAGAACTATTGGAAGATTCATGTTTCTTACTGTTATATGCATAATTTAAAGGAGGTTTTAGAACTAATAAATGTTTCTTCTTTTCTTTATTACTGATATTACTATAAACCTGTAAGTTTAGTGGTTAAAAAGCAATTCTAGAAATTTAATCCTTTGTCACCTCTGTTCTGCAAAAGCACTATCTTTAAATGTGTGTGTGTCCAAGTAAGTCAATAAGACTATCCAAGTGTTTAAAAATTAAGCATGGGCTACTGGACTTTGCTGCATCCATACCTGGAAGTATCTGATGGACAGTTTATCCACAAGAATGATACAGTATACATGGGAACAGTACCTGTTTTTCTCAGGCCACACTACCACAACCGGTGTGTCTCAATCTCAAAGAGCAGACAAACTTTAAGTGTAAAGAGAGTAAGTATTTCAGTCTCCATGCCCATTCACTCTCTGCCAATAATTGCAGTAGGCATCATCAAAGCACACTTATTTCCAAGGAGCTAGACAGCCCACCAAAATCAGTTCATGTAGGCCACTGAACAATCAGATGGCAAACAATTTTGGTAACCACTGACCAGGCTTAGAATGCAACTGGCAATACAGATGGTAAATGAATTACAAATCCCAAACTCTCCTTGAGCACATGTGAGAGAAAAACTGGAGAATGCTGGCTAGAGCAGTCAGGGTCATAACCACAGCAGGATAAATGAGGCAGTTTCCCAAGGCATGAAGCTGCGGGGCTGCAAAAATGGGACCAGAGGTGATGTGGGGGTGATGTCATTTGCTCCCGTAAACATGCACAACCCAGACAGGCTGGATGGCCCTCTGAGGTAAATCACAGAATAAAGGTGACTACATATAACTGATTTGACCGAGACCTGCCAGCTGGGGCTAGCCCAACCCACCCAATGTGGTGTTGCTGATCTGAGTTCCCTGGCATCACCACTCCTGTCTCCCACTCCCACCACCATTTCTCCATATCGCTCTAGGGGGAACATTCTGCATTTATAAAACATCTGTGGGGACCCCCCCAGAACCTTTAAATCAGTGGTCTCAAACACACAGCCTGCAGGACACGTGCGGTCACTAAAGCTATTTTCTGCGGCCTCCAGTGATATGATCATTACTGATATTTGCAATATCGTTGTATGAAAAGATTTCAGTAGTGCAGCCCTTGGGCTAACATACCTCATGCGGCCCTCATGCTGATTTGAGTTTGAGACCCCTGCTTTAAATGTTCCCTGCTTATCAATAGTTATGGATCACATCTGAATGGGGTGGAAGAGTAATTAAACAGTAGAACAAACAAGGAGTCCTGTGGCACTTAAAGACTAGAGAATTTATTTATTGCATGAGCTTTTGTGGAATTAAATTGAACTCCATCTTCAAAGCATCAACAAATAAATTCATTAGTCTTTAAGTGCCACAGGACTCCTTGTTTGTTTTACTGAACTAGACTAACATGGCTGCCCCTTTGGAACTGAAAAACAGAAGGGGGCTCAAATATGCTCGCTTGCCCTGAGCACCAAAATAGCTAGATATGGTTCTGCCCTGACCTGCCATTTTGTCTTTCCTGTGAGAATAGAACAGAAAGCATGCCCATATTCCCCCCCACTCCCTGCCATGTGTAATTACACTGGACCAGACACAGTTTAGTTCTAAGCATCTGAAAATTCAAAGCACCAGTCAAAGGTTTGCAGACTTTTTCCTGTTGTCTAAAACTGCAGGCTGAGATCACCTCCAAGGCCTTCAGCTCTTCTTCCCAGAATTCTCCCCTTCCCCTCTTCCCAGCTGATCCTCCTCACAGGAGTCTCTCTCTTCTTCATAGACTCTCCAGGATCATCTCTCTTGCTTCTAACCAGCCACCACTTCAACTAACAGCTCTCCAAGGTGGTGGCGGGGAATACCTCATACCCATATTATCCACTGCTTCCACCCTACACTGACATGCACTCTCCATAGCCCTAATATTGGACTAGATTTTTTCTTAAATTCAAGTTTTGCAGTAAGTGGTGCTCAAATTCCCCAGCCATTATTTTCTTCTACATACCTCAGGCAACCCAGGGACTCCTGCTAATTCTCTCCATTCCTTCAGAAGAGATATCATGGAAGAATAGAAAAAGACACACTCTAGAGATAATCTACTACCATGCTACCACTGAAAGCTAATTATGCTTCAGTATCAAACACATAGTTCCTTTCCTTCCCCCTCCTCCAAGGTTAAAGTTCCTCAACAGACCTAATGTTAACATTCAAGAGCCTAATTCAACCTTGAAGTAATTCATTCCTTGACTTCTCATATACATGTAGTGCCAGCGGCAAATGGTGCATGCCATGCAGAATGTGGGTCTTTCAGTCAAGTTTAAAGGTTGGTCTGGACTTCAAGCACAATCCTATTCAACTAGAAGAGACTCCCTCAATCAACTGCAACCTTTTCCTGGTGTAATGGAATCTACTAATATTGAAATATTTTTTTCCAGAGGACGATTTAAAACATGCGTGGCTATAATTATGTATGTTTTGGAAACTGGAAAAATCATGATAGGAAATATATGTTTCCTGCTTTCCATCACTCTGATATTAAGGCTGTCCAACAAGCTCACAAAGGCTTTGAAAACTTTTCTCCTTTTTTTATTAACCAAATATTATTGCTATTATAAGTTAAAGTGCAGCCAGTCAGAAATCTAAAAACACAACACTTCGCCATCCTCTCTCTACCTACTCACCAGTCATTCACTTCAGGAATATTTATGTCTAGAAGAACAAACCAGCACAGCTGCCCCTTTGGAACTTACCTTTAGAGGGTGGTACTTCAAAAAACATGTCATGGAAGTGCAATAGCAGACAAAGGGAACAGCAAGTGCTAACTATCATTCATTAGATATATCATCTGCAGAATAGAACACTGATCAGCTTAATTTGTACAGGAAGTAGCATAAGTCAGTTTTCAGGTACCTACAGATCCAATAGAATTCAAATCTCAGGAGGAACACTTCCAATCTGTCACACACAGAATACATGTCATACATTTTTCTACAGAAGTAATAGGAGTCAGTGTATTTTAAACACTGCAAGATGATTCTAATGGTATTTTTCTGCTTTTGCTAACTCTAACACAAATGCTATTCCTAAACTCTTAGGTAAAAAAAAAAAAAAAATCAATGGAGCCCTTGAACTCTACTGAATCTGATTTTTTTTAATTGACTAATAAGACTACAAGTAGCTTTTGGGACATCTCATACAATCTTTATGGCATCTTTTTTCTTCTTTGAAGATCCATGGCTCTTGCGAACTGTCAGTTTCATTGGGGGGGGGGGGAGGATGAACTGTTGCAAATAAAGTCCCAGACCTACAAGATGGTCAGTAGCTGGAGTCAGCACTCAAACAAAGAGGTTTGAAATTGGAGTGTTGGCTGAAGTAGCGTGTTTTGCAAGGTGCTGGGCACAAAGGATCAAGCCCCAGGAAAGCATGATTTTGCTCCCCTTGAAGTCAATGGGAATTTTGCTATTGACTCCAGTGAGACTTATTGTATGAATAATAATTACTTGTGGAAGCGCAGATTCTACAGGATCAGACTCTCACTGGTAATGTGTGTGAAAATTTAAACTAGGGGTTCTTTTTGTTCATTTGTTTAAAGTTTACACTTAGGAAAGACCGTCATCCATTAGCCTAGCAATGATTCAGGTGAGTTCCAAGTAAAGCTGAAACACACACATGTGCACACAGACATATGTAATGTTCCAGCCAGACTGCTAAGAGGTTTTGGTTTTTGCAGTGATACAAAACAGCTGTTTGGTGAGATCTGAAATTTCTTAGCTTATTTAATTCCCTGGAGCAACACTTTAGAACAAACACAAAGGGGATCTTTTACTTCAGCTCTCTTTTCTTTCACACCAGACACTCCAAAACAGAGCAGGTTCTTGACCCTCTGGCAATGGTAGTTATACAACGGCATTGTTTTGAAAATCTGGGGGACAGGAAAAGAAGGTCAATGTGAAATTTTCCCAACAAAAATCATACTTTTACCCTTCATTTGATTTGATACAGTGGTTTGCTACTGTAAATTATAAAAACTGTTGCTAACTTCAAACAGACCAGAAAAATCTCTCACTATCCAGGATACAAACAATAAAGTAAAACAAAATGTAAAGCCTAGGTAATTAACATCTGATTTAGAAATTTACCCAGACAAAAAAATTGCGCCCCCCCCCCCCCCAAATGTATTGTCTAAACCAACGGGCAACTTTTCACTAGTTGTGACACACTTGGCCGAGTGTTGTGACCCAATGGGACGCACCAGCCCATTTCCCCCAGGCAAAATCCAACCATCTCCCCATCACACACTTGCTACTGTGTGGCAACACAATGTGTCCCGACTCAGTGGTTGAGAACCACTGGGCTAAACTTCCTGTCTTGCTATGAATGAGCACTACTTTTCAAAAAGAACATTTGAACAAAGTAACAGTGCCAGCAGCCAAGCCCGTTCTAAACATTCTGTCCCTTTGCAGTCATCCAGGATAAGGATGTGAGTACATTTCTAGGAGTCTGAGTCTAAATTTCAAGGTTTTATATAAATGGGAGATTTCCCATTCAGTACATATTTCAGATCAGGGCGGAGACACATGTGTTGTGTTTGTGTTAGGTGGACTGGACAAGAAAGCTTGCACTTCTGGTGGTTGTGTTTCATCCATGCTTTAGCTAAATATAGGAGCATGGGTTGTGAAACAAACGGTTGCAACTATCAATGACGTCATGCACAGGTCCAGCAGTATATGGACCACTCTGTTTTCATGGTTAGATTGTGTGTGTGTGTGCGCGCATGTATCCTAAAACTTTTCTCTATTGTGGCCTGTAGTCATAGGCTGGAAAAAGTTGAGAATGACTGGAGAAGACATCTTCAAATCTCCAGCAGTAACTGATCCAGCATCTTTAATGAGCTGTAAAAAAAAAAAAAAAAAAAAAAATCACACTAAGAAAAAAGAAAGCGATAACCTACACACAATATCATGGATCACTGGTACTGCTGACAGGCACATAGAACAGCCAGTCTTCTGAGAACTATCCAAAAGGAATCAAAACAATTAATTCCAGCTGTGGACTGTGGGCATCAACCCTTGTCCAAGTACAATTCTTTTAAATCTTCTTTCCGTCAACATTATAAACCTCTGTTAGACAGGCCTAGTCATTCCAGTCTCTGTACCACTGACAGGCCTGCTGCTACCAACTGCATCACAATGTTCTCACTTATTGGCTGTAGGTAGACAAGTCTACTGAAATCCAGCCAATCAGTAAGAAAGCATGTGAGGACTGACATTGTCTTCTGCTTCTGGGACTACTTCCATGTTTAATGTTAAGCAGATGCACATAAACATTTTGCTGGATCCAACCAAAGCACTCAGCACCCAATCAGACCCTAAGTGCTTAGCTACAACAAAGCTAAACACAATACAAGTAGATGGATATAATACAGAAAAAACTAGTGAACCATTTATGGAGGTGCAATTAAAATGATACAAAACTGTATGACCTGATCCCGTGACTTACACTTCCCTGAATTTATTTTGCTCCCATTCTGTAAGTTCCTCCATCTTGAAAGCATCTGATGAAGTGGCATTTTCTCCCATGAAAGCTCATGTGATAAATGAATTTATTAATCTGTAAGTGCCACAGGACTCCTGGCTTGTTTTGCAGATGCCAGGGTAGACACCGAAATAGTCTTAAAAAAAGCAAACGACAGAGGTGGTAAAAGATCACTTTCTAGCTAGTCCTTTTCGCTTATAGCAAATTAAGAAGGTTATTATTCATAGAGAAGATTGTAAGACGTGATATAATGATACTGATATTATGGAAGGAAAAGTTGAGGCTAGTTAGCATGGTAAAGTTCTTAACTATAAAAATAACATCATATGAAGATGGTTAAGAACAGTTAGACAAGACATTGGAGGATGTGAAGTAGGGAGTAGTCCCACAAAATGCAAGAATTCACCTAATCTATGGGCTGTATATTGCTCCCACTGAAGTCATTGGCAAAATTCTCTTTGATTTCTGTGGGAGTAGCAGCACTATGATTTGGCTATGTACAATGTCAGTTAAGAAGTCTATGAATCACATCATTCTACCATTGGCAGCTGAGAGCTGAAATCAGCAGGATAGGAAAAGTACAACTCAAATGACTGGAAATGATTTTTCTTTTAAGAAAATAAAAGAAAAATCAGAATAATATATTTAAAATTCTTCTTTCCTACAGTTGCTCTATTATCAATATCTCCTTAAGTGATTAAACAGAGAGAATCATGAACATCTCATTTTCTTTTCACTATCTGTGGGCCCAATCCTACAAGCACTACCCAACATGAATGAAATTCATGCCTCTGCAGAAAGCTTCTCCAGTCTTGCCTCTTACAGTCTATTTTGAGAGTAAGTCAGGAGACCAAGTGGTACCTTGCTCTTACGCTGGGTGTCCATACAGGGATGAACTTTACCTTGTGGCAAACTGCCAGCTCCCCTCAATGGGCCTCCAACTTCTGTCTCTTGTTGTGGGTTTGGGTACCACCCTAACAAGACCCTAACCAGTTCCCCATCTTCCTGATGAGGGAAAGGCTCTTCTAGTAGGGTCTAGAGGCTTGAAGATGGGAGTAGGGATCTGGGCCTGCCTGCTCCTCCAGATACCAGCCCAGGGACCCTACAAAATAGCAGCTATTCAGTGGAGGTGCTATATTCACAGCTGGCTTAATTTCCCCTGGGCTAGTTTCCTCCCTCTGTCCTTTCAGCTTCTGGCATCCAGGCTCTCTAGTACCTGGGAAGTAACTCAGTCCTGCTTCACAACTCTCCACTTCCAGGGGTCTGGTACCTTCCTCCAGGCTCCTCTCTCAAAAACCACACTTCTGCACCTTTCTCAAAACTGTGCAGCACTCCTCAGCATGACACAGGACTCCACCTCCAGCTTGTGCCCCCTTTGGCTGTAGCAAGAAGGCTTTTATCAGGCACAGGGCTAGGTCTTAATTACTCTCAGGTACCTTTAACTGCCCTGCAGTAACCCCAGCTAGCCACTAGGGAACAAAGCTCTCAGCATTCTGAGACGTACAGACTTCTCCCCTTTCACTCTTGGGCTGCCCGCTACCCTTGATATCTTACAACCTGTTAAAGCAGGGGTCTCAAACACGTGGTTTGTGGGCCACATGTTGCCCCTAAAGCTATGTCCTGCAGCCTGCAACAACACTATCATTACTGATATTTGCAATATCATTGTATGAAAAGGTTTCAGTGGTGCTGCTCTCGTGCTAACGTACTACACCTCATGCAGCCCTGTACTAGTCCTCATGTGGCCCTCTTGGTAATTTGAGTTTGAGCCCCCTGCTGTAAAGCTTCTATGGTGCCACTAGGGAAGACTAACGGGGGGGTTGATTGCAAGGACTGGCTACATATTGTTAGTTTACTTTTTATTTCACTCTGCTTGGATTTATTTTCTTTTAACTGATACGGTTCCACTCTCATTTCCAGCCACTTCATTTCCCCATTCTTGTGTATGACACGTTGGGTTTGAAAGTTTCACACCCCTGCAAGGTAAAGCTTACCTTAAAAAGGATCCAAAGGGGCAGCTGTGTCAGCCTCGTCCAGCAAAATAAACAAGGAGTCCTCTGGCACTAAAGACTAACAAATTTATTTGTCACATAAGCTTTTGTGGGACAAAATCCCACTTCATCAGATGCCAGACATGAAAGCTCATGCAATAAATAAATTTGTTAGTCTTTAAAAGTGCCACAGGACTCCTTGTTTGTTTAACTAAAAGTATGTATGTTGAAAGGAGAAAAAATATTCTCAAGCAACAATTTCATTTGCATTAAGTTTTGTTAACCTTCACACCCAACCATTTTTAAAAAGACAAAAAAACTGGAAGTAAAGGAGACAGGAAGACAGGTTTGGTGCATTCATCAATGGACTAATGCTCAGATGATCTGGGCTCTGATCCAGCCATGCTGGCTGATCTTGGGCAAGTCATTTAATTTCTGTGTGTTTCAGTTCCCCATAAGTATAAAAAAAAATTTCCCCACCTTTTCCCTGTGTTGTCTATTTAGACCTGCAAGATTTCTGAGGCAGAGGCTGTCTTTTACTGCACATATATATAGTGCTTAGCATAATAAAGTCACAATCTCTAAGTGACACTGTATCACAAATTAATTTATCTTTATTATTAAAAAATTAAATGTACATTTATGACCAAAACCTGGTTGCCCCTTGAAGAAACAAATATACACTCATGAATACAGTCCTGTATGCCTTAGAAAGGTGATGATTGGTGAATCACCAACTGACTTCAAATATATTTAGAGTGATTGAAATTTGAGGTGGCTTAAAATATTTCAAAGGTTTTTTTGGAAGTGTTTTTTTCCCCTGAAGATCAAATCCTGAAGATCATTTCTCTGCTTCCCTCCTGGTATCTATGTTATGTAACACTGATGACCTTGTCACTACATAGCAAATTGATGGGGGGGTGTTATGATTGTAGCTTTCCCTCTGGTAAGAATGTAAGTATAGGTCTATATTCCAGGTGTGTTTAGCCTGAGCCCAACACATTGATCCAAAGCTGAACCATTAGAATGTGGGATAAAATGTTGACTGCAACAGTACAAAGGAGCAACCTATTTTTTTTTACCTAGAAATATTTGTTTTTCTTCTTTAGGAAGACATCCAGCCAAGATCTGGAGACTGAAATGGTACCCCTCCTTGTAAATCTCTTAATCTTCAAGGTCTTCTTCATGTCTTTGGCATGCGTCTCCCAGTAATCTTTCTATTTAATACCCATAATCTATAATCTCTTCCTCTAACACCCATAATCCTTTGATACTGTGGGGAGCAGAGTTCAGTAGCTTCCCAGGCCAAGACATTTTAAATGATTTATAAAGTTAAGTAGAATTTCCTTTGCCCACCCACAAAAGTTAAAGCATTTCTGTGACTGCAGTTCATTTCCAAAAGTTTCCATTCACGCAGGTTTTCTTATTAAAAAAAGAGGAACATTATTGTTTTGGTTATATGACTGCTACACAGATCTTTTAACAGTGTCTTGTCTTGGGCCACTTGGAAGAAGTCAGTAAACAAATTCATTCCTATTAGAACAGTCTTCCTGCCTTGCTCCACTGTTTGCACTACAAGTCATTTTTCTGCACTACAAAGTGTAAGAAAGAAAAAATGCAGTTACATTTTCAGCTAATAACCCAATTTCATCCAAAGTTATTTACACCTGTTATATTGTGAAGTGAAGCAACAATATCTTCATTTTCATTTGCAGTGACATACCATAAAGGCTGTTAAAAATCATTTCTTGAAAATCAAACACCAAAAACTTCCCTTTCACACTAACACATTCTGTTATCTACCTACATCGACTGGTAACACAAAGGTTCTTTATCCCATTACCAATTCCTTGAGCCAGGCTGTCCCTTATACCACATAAGCTGATTAAATGAATAAGAGGAGGACAAATGGAAGAATATGAGGACTCCATTACAAAAGAAGAGATGCTGTCATTCAATAACATTATAACTGGCATTGTCTGGGATATTATAATCTTAAGTCTTCAAGAGTTGCAGGCAAGACACAACCAAAACACAAAAAAATCCCCCAGAAAACCACCCCACAGATCCAAGAGCATGAAATGTAAGAAAAAGGCCTTATAGAAAATCAGGAGAAAGGCCTTTATATTTAGAATAATTAGTGTGTGGAATAGACTGCTGAAAGAATAAGCAAATGCTGCAGCTGTGGAAGAAAAATTATTATAGGGTACATAAGCACAAGCTAGAAGAGTATGATGGCCTTCTTCCATCTTGGAAGGCTATATTACTAAAAGGGAGCAATGAAAGATCAGAGCATTTTTAATCAGCACGAAAGGAGAAAAATCAGCCAAGAACAGCAAAATACGAATATATTTTTAATGGCTTTTAAAAATCATAGGTCTTCTGGCCAAACAGGGAGTCTGGAAAGTCTGGTTACCTTGCTATAGGAGGACAAATGTCAATGAATTCACCCTTTGTAGGTTGCATCAGGAGAGTCTGATTCTAACAGTGCCTGAAGTATATATGAAAACTGTTAACATTGGGAGATATTAGGGACTGCATAGCTGGCATCTACTTAGGTATATCACCTATTTATATTTGCGTCAAGTGACAAAATAAGCACTGTAACCCCATGATGCTGAATCACAGTTTGTAACATTTTATCCTCCCCTAGGATTTTACATCAGTGTCTGAGGATGTTTCATCCTGAACCCTCACGTTGGGAGACTGTGTCAGATGATGTATGTGAACGTCTTTAATTTTAGTTAGACTTGCAAGCCAGGAGATTAATGAGTTTCCTTGGAAAGGAGAAAGAACACCTGCCACATCACAAAAGAGCTTGCACTAACTACATGTGCTAGAAAGAGAGGCAGAGAGCTGGGCCTCATTATTAAAAGGAAGGTGTCATCAAGTCTCTCACCTCTTCATGTGCCTCTTTGTCACCAACTATTTGATAATAGCAGCTTTGCCTCCTTTTCCCTTTAGGTATCAGTTCCAAAATGCAATCTATAACACTTGATCTTTCTTTATGGCTTCAGCTCCCTGGTTGAGTTGTCTGAGTCCCACCTCTTCCAGAGTAACAAAGTGTCTCACCCCAAGGACCTAAGAGCCCAGTGTTTGACTGCCAACCACTAATCCTGGAGCCTGATAGCCTCCTCTCCCTTCTCTACCAGTGGAGAGACAAAGGAAGTTAACACAACAACAAAAATAAAGTCCAATGGCCTTATATTAGGTCTGCCAACCTAATCTGGAACTTTGGCAATCTCTGTCCCCCTTCCCATTGAGAGGTTACTCAGCTCTGCTCCCGTCTTTGGGTGTCAGTCAAGGTAGTCGGCATTAAGCAATCAGGGACTGTTTGTTTACATCCCATCTCCTCCCTGGGCCAATTCCTACCTATGGCCTTTGCTAGTATCTTCCATATGGCATACTTTCCCATATCCTTCTTCCTGGGAATTGATTTCTTTGGGTAGCTTCCCCCATCTGATGCTGCAAAGCTTCCCTGTGGTGGCTCCTAGCATCTTTGGCAGCTATCATGCTCTGCTGGGATGCAGCTGCTTATCTCATTTGTTGCTCACCAGCCATTCAGCTCTAGCTCCATATGCCTCAAATACCCATAACTCCCTCCAGTGCATATTTTGTGGTGGGTATGACTTTACCATTCAGGCCATCACACAGAATGCAGCAGTTGGTTAGCTCATTCACACTTTCAGAGAATCTGAAAAACATTTTTAAAAAGGTTAAATTTAAAGTGACCAATGAGCCAGAAAACTCTGATTCTGGGGCATTCAATACATAATTTCAGTAAGATGCATTTTTTCTTAATACTATTTGCAGATCACCACAAAATCTGAGTACACTCCTTTTATTGTCCAGCTATTTCCTCTGCTGAAATATAACTCTGATATGAGTTTCAATGTTACATTAAGATGGTCTTAATCTTTTTATTTTTAATCTTATATGGTTTATTAAAGTTTGCTTGGCTACCCTTTAAAGATCTTTAAAAAATCTATTAAAAAATAAGTCGATTTTTCTTTCAATAAGACATTTGCACTGTTTTTTTCAAAGACTCCTCCTTTTCTTCCTTGTATATCAGTTCGTGTATTAATAGGAAGGGACACCAAAGCTCCTATAACTGCTTATTTTTGTTTGGTTCATTTTAAGACCTTTAAATGACCTCTTCTTGAATAAAGAGTTTAGGGAAAAGAGGGTGGGAAATTATTCAGATTGATTCCACCCTCAAGTCTATCGCCATTCTTTCTGAGCAGCATCTCAAAACTAAATATATCAGACTATCCAGTGAAATATTCTAGAAGTGCCACAGGACTTTTGTTGTTTTTGAAATATTCTAATACATGATACCATGTAGGAAACTACCAAAGTAGTCTTGGGTTTTTAGAAGTCCATCTATTGTTCATGACTGCATTAAATTTGTACCTTTAGCTGTAGTGAGCAGTAGAAATATGTAGCAGTTCATGTAAATCAACATAAAGATGGATCAAGAAGGCAATGTTAGGATCCAGCTTACATTTAGGCAGGGTCTGTGGTTTTGATCTGAGACTGAACCAAAGCTAAGAAGAATCTTTCATTTAGTCCCATGATTTTGGTTCCAGTTTGGATTCAAAACCAGAAAAGGCATAAATCTTTCAAGAAAAATCACGGACAAAACTGTAGAAAATGGACAGTATAGAATAATCCTGCATGTCAGAATCCAAGAACTGGATCCCTTCTCCCAAAATTTAAAAGGTGCTTAGATTTGACATTCTTGTTTTGTTCTATTTCTAATTTAAACCAAAAGGACAAATGATAACTTAATCTGGGACTTAAAATGCTTTTGCCCGAAGTGAAATATAAATGTACACTCTGTTAATAGTCAGAATAATTGTTGCTCGGCACATGACATGTATTCTCACTGGGTACTGTATAAACTGCGTGGGTACAATGTGGAGAACGCAGACCCCTGCTTTACCTTTGCAATCTAATTTTTTTAATGTAGATTTTATAGTTCCCAATACCTTTACATGCACCAAGGCAAATCTCTGAAGATTCAAACTGCAGTTTTAGTTTGGCTGCAATCTCCAAAGGTCACTAGAACTATCCAAACTTGCTGAATCTGCAGTATTTGATTAGCAATCTCATAAGGATGGGTTTTCTCATGAGATCTCCAGCACTTTTTCAAGTCTAGGGTTTTGTATGGCATTTCATGTCCTCAGCTTCCACCCCTGGTCAGAACACAGAAAACTTAGCTGAACATTTCAGAATCTTAACTGTTCAGTTCAGTTTCATTCTTGCAAACAACACACAGTTGGGTGGAGGAAATAAAAAAGGGAGTTTTAATTTTTCCAAACCAGTTCACCTATCTCTAGTTTGTACTATGAGCTACATTGGCCATATTTGTTTTCCTTTTAATAGTGACTGAACAAACAAACCCACCAAATTCTGGCTTCTGTTTCTCCAGTAGTCCCCCCACTGAAGACAAGGGCCTGATTCCCCACTACCTGACACCTTATGTAGTCATTTCCCACTAACTTCACCATCCTGATCTGAAAGCATTTCATAAAGCAGATAGCTACATAAGGTACCAGACAATGGAGAATCTGTCCAGTGAGGGCAGAACTGTATCTTCTTCACCCAAAAGGGTATGAATGAGTAAAAACTATGCATAGTTTCTTCAGCATGAGGATATGCTTCTGGGGAGTTCTGCTTAATTTGGGAATAAACTGCAGGGGCATTCCAATCTCCTTTGGACTAGGAGGGTTCACTTACTTAACGTTTGTCTGGGTACTTTCCATTTAATGACAAAGAGGTTTCCAGTTCACAAAAGGTGGTTGGCAGACAAAAAAAAAAAAAAAAAAAAAGACTAGTTATGTCAGGGATGAAAGTCAACCTTCTCACAGTCCTGCTACTTTTAAGACTTGGACCTCACCTATTCTAACCTCATCTTAAAAATTAAGGGCCAGATCCACAGCTACTGTAAATTAGGACAAATTGACTGCTGGCAGTGAAGCTATACCAGTTTATACCAACTGAAGATCTGATCCTCAGTCATTTTTAAGCATGAGGATTGCACAGGATGTGCTAATCTGTCCCTCAGATAGGGCCAGGGGCTAAGTAAGGGGGAATGCACTGGAACGCCATTCCAAGGCCACAAAATTTAGGGGCCAGCATTCCAGAGCCCCTAACAAGAGGATAATGGGGCAGAGCACAGCCCTGTAGCGTTCCAGTGCATGTCCCCTTACTACTGCTGTAGAGGCACTTCCCCCCACTCGCTCTGCTCCTGGCCATCCTGGCAGCCCTGTCCCCACCCACACTATGCGCTCTCTGCCTGCCGCTGCTTTGCAGTCGCTGCTCCTGGCCACACTGCTGTTGCTTGCCCTGCTGCTTGGAGAGCCCAAAGGGGAAGCACAAGGTGCTGCGCCAGCGGGAGGTGGTGGCAGACGTGGTGAGCCAGAAACCAGGGGTGGGAATGGAGAGGTCCAGAGCAGCATGAGTTGCTGGAACAAGGGGTCACAATGGAGGGCTGGGGAGGGATGGAGAGAGTTGAAGGGCTGGGGATGGTGGAGGGGGGCATGGAGACAAAGAAACTTGGTGGGTGCGGGGTACTGGTGGACTGGACTATGAAAGGCTGGAGGAAGGACTGGGTGGGGGGCTGGGGAGGTGTGGAGGGGGTTGGGAAGCTGAAGGGGGGTAGAGTGGAGGAATGGGGACAAGGGGACTGAAGGGGGCTGGGGAGGCATGGAGTGGATTGGGAGGCGGAAGGGGTGGCGTGAAGACAGGAAGCTGGGGGTGGGGGTTAGGAGGTCTGGAGTGAGGACTTGGAGGCAGGGAGATTAGGGAATGGGGATGGGAGCTGAGGAAGCCATGAGGAAAGAAGGGTCTGATGTGGGCACTAGTGGACAAGGATGGGGTCATGTGGATTTGAGGCTGTGCTTTATTTGTGAGGAAAGAGCTGGTGAGGCTCAAAAATGCCTACCTGGGCTGGGGCCTGCACGTGCATGAAGGGGGCCCAGAGATTCGGAGGGTTCCGGGGCCCGTCAAAATATACTTTAACCACTGGATAGGACTAAGCAACTTCTCCAGTCTGTTTTATCACTTTAGAGTGTTAGGCTTTTTTGTACTCTATTTATGAGATTAGTTAACAAGACTGATGTTAAATGTCAACAGAAAATGTCATTTTAAATAACTAAAACAATAACATCAAGGAGGGCTGAAAAAAATTCTACCAACCTTGCCAGCATTGTAAAGTGAAAAAGAAGCAGTTCGAACTGGTAATAAATTCAGCTTGAATGAGACGAGCTAAACAGGTTATGATTGGAAAAATATAGCACATTATTGTCCAACTGCATCATGACTTAATAAAAAATATGTATCTTACACAGTGGTTACTATATCACCCAGTTAAACTTGTAAAAATGATCCCCTTTTATCTCCCAGAGATGTGGAACATCTGGTAACCAGCTTCTACTCCGCACTTTTTGTTGGCCACTAAAACTTTAAGGTTTGAGGAAAATCCATTACACAACTTAAGCTTCTTTCCTAAAAAATGAATATTTTAAAGAGATCCACCAAGATGTCTGATGATAATTCACTTATGTATGGACATGCTATTCGCTTTGTAGTTTGGGCCAGTTTTGCACGTAGGTTCTGCATCTGATGGGAAACCTGTTCTCCATGGCAGATGGGGTGGGTGGAAAGCTATCCATTCTCAAAAGGAATATTTTTAAAAACATTTCTGAACGAAGTTGTACAAAGCAACTCAGTCGAATGTACAAAGCAGTACAGGATCAAGGGCTGATCGAAACTTTCCATCAAACTGTCTTTTAGTGAAAACTTTTCAGCTAAATACACTTTTTCACAAGAAGTTATTCACTTTCTGTGTAAACCTTTGATTTTTCATTTTAAAAAATTCTCCAAAACCCAAAATATTTCAATATAAATATGCTGCCACAGTACACGTTGTAATTCAGTTGTTTTTTAACCCCATTCTCCACTATAAGATGGGCTCCTCAGCCAGACTTTATTTCCAAGGGACTTCCACAATGCACCAGCTCCCCTGAGCATGGTGCAGCATGAGAGCTGTGGTTCAACCAGAGAATAGAAGAACATGAGGTTCCAGATGGAACGAGCTCAGGCTTTGAATATGCACTGTAAAGTCAATTTGTTCTGCAGGAAAAAAAAAACTCTCAGCTTTGGAGCCTTTATAGTTATGGATGTTTTACACTGTTTGATGTTCAACCAACATACTCATAATTCACAATGTGTATTAAAAACTATGGACCAGAGGACAGTAAAGTAGTCACATATTTGAGACTTTTCTAATGCCAGCCTGATGAGGGCTACAATAATGGCTGATATGGCTAAAAGTATCCCAGCTGATCACTACATAGATATATATTAAGGAACATAAGCAGGAAAAACCAAGCAGTGTCTAGGACTCTGGATTGAAAGGCAGCTAGGCTATGTCACTTTTGCTGGACTGGACTGGCCTGGACATCACAAATATCTTCTTCCAATAAGCAGTGAAAATGTAATGTGATGTTATGTAGAGCCTAGATTGATTTTTTGTGGCTAATACCATTCTGATACTTCTAGCCACTGGCTAATAAGGCTTTCTTCAACTTTATGCTGCTGTTCAAATCCAGTCGGGGTGGGGGGTGGGGGGGAGGTTACAAATCTTATGTTTTCCCATTAAGCATCCCCTTCATTTGCCCAATAGGTGGGATCAATGGGGAAGAATATTTTCTGATGGAGCTTCACCCCCTGAAAAACGGACAGGGCAGGAAAAGGGATCAGAGACATCGTGAAAGTAGGTAGCAGAAGAAGGAATTCTTGCCTATGTTAACAATGAAACAATTCTCTCTGTATGGAGGACGTGGAATCAAAGGAAAATTATAATCCTCTCTTGTGGCCAACACTGGCTTCTTCCCATCTTCCAATATAAGACAGAAAAGTCCCAGACTCCTCTCCAAGTTGTTCTCATGAAGCAGAATGCTCCTCCAGCAATCCTTCCCTCCAATGTGGATGAAAGGGGCAGGACAATCCACAACAACACCCCTTTCCCTGGGCTACCAGGGAGAGGTAGAAAAGTACTGAATTTGTGGATTTAGTTGCCTAATATTAGCCAGCTAGGTTTTCAATTTTTCTTTTGTCCTAAGCATTTAGCCTATTCTAGCAGAAATGTACTGGATAAAAGGCTTTGCTTAGTGTCTTTATTAATCCAAGCTGCCTGGTGGTGTCATAATACCTGTGATCCACTGCCAGGGATAGGTGGAATGTCCACCCCCACTCAAGTCTCCTCTAATAATTATGTCTCCTTCTAGTAGCTAGAATCCCTCAAAGAGAACAGAACAATAGGAAGATAAATTAGAAAGGGGGCAATGTTCCAAAGGGGCAGCCGCATTAGTCTAGTTCAGCACAAGAAGCAAGGAGTTCTGTGGCACTTAAAGACTAAAGCTATGTCCACACATGCATGTTTAAATCTATTCAAGTTGAATCGATTTAAGCTAAATAGATATAAAAATCATTAAATCGATTCAAGTTGAATTAATTTAACAAGGCCAGGCAAAAAACCCAAATCGAACTAGTATGTCCTGACACAGGACTTGCTAGTTCGATTTTGAAGAGGGGCAACGTGGGAGGTGTGGCAACATGGCCCCTGGCAGGGCCATGTTGCCACCCAATCCCCTGCCACTGGCTCTGGAGGCGCAGATGGAGGCACCCCTGAATCGCCGCTGCTTCCCAGGCAGCAGGGAAGGGATTGGGGGCACCCTGCATCCCTGCCACTTCCCAGGCAGTGGGGAAGGGATCAGGGGTGCCCGGCAGGGTGCACTGAGATCCCCCTACTCAGGAAGTGGTGGGGATGCAGAGCTCCCCTGATCCTTTCCCCACCACCTGGGAAGTGGCGAGGAAGAGGGGCACCCCCGATCCTTACCCCACTGCTGGGGAAGCGTGGGGGAAGAGGGGCACCTGATCCCTCCGCTGCCCCCCATCTCTGCCTCCCTGGCCAGGGTGCTAAGGGGGTGGGCCTTCCTTCCAGGGTGCCTTTCAATTGAAACAATGTTGTTTCCAAATAATGTATCCTAATGGCATTGTTTTGAAACAACCATTTTCATCTAGGCACCGTTTCGATTTTAATCCAGGTTTTATGGATTCGCATGAGCTTTCATGGGACAAAATTGAAGTGGCATTCTCTCCCACAAAAGCTCATGCGATAAAGGGAGAAATATTATTAAATCACAGTCTCAATAAGGGGAAAATAACACTTTTAAACCTGTCTCATACTATTTTTTAATTTCTCTTTTGTGATCATTCTTCAAAATGACCTAAAGACATCTACACCTAAAGAGAAAAAAAAAATCAGAGAATGACAACAAAAAATTACTGGAAAGCATTAAACATGGAAACAAGGCTATCAACTTGCTAGTGTTCTTACTGAGAAAATGGCAATTTTCCTCAACAGTTGCATTCTACTGCAATCCCTGTACTGAGGGTATGATGTTACCGGTAGTTGCAAACATTTAGCTCCACAATTCAGAATGAACACTAGGAGGCACATAATAAGGAGGGAAAAGATAAATAGGAAATAAAGCCAGGTAGAAACCCAGGGCCCAGGCTTGGGAATGGCACAGTTAATGCCAAGGCTAGTAAGATGATCTGCATTTGGGGACACTCTACCCTAAACTCCTGATGAGGAAACTTCTAGGTAATAGCCATTCAGAAGAGGTCCAGCTCAATAATTTCTGAAGTCACCCTGCTAGGACCAGTAACCTGGGGGGGGGGGGCGGTTTCCACACAGATGGGCCTGTTCTTACAATAGACCCCAGACACATGCTGATTCTGTGTCTGAACTCGTCATTGTTCCACTAGGGGAGCAGGGACACAATCCCCAATTCCCCTCAACCAAAGAATCTGGGAAAACTCAGTGACGGGAACCTGACAGATTTCCCTTGCCTAGCCCCTGCCTCTGCAAGCAGCAGTCAGGTTTTGATTTGCAAAAGCCAAATCAATGATGATTTAGATGCAGACTCCGCTTTTATCCAAACCACCAAAGTCCAAGGGGATGGAGGGTTCAGATAAAGGGTTCTGGGTTTAGTCTCATCAAACTGGAGTGGTTTGGGTTTGAATTTTGCAAAACTTCACCACTCAGTTTTTGGTTTTGCAAAAACAAAAACAAGTCCAGGATGGTTTGGAACTTGTTCCATTTCATGTGAATCTCTACATTTGGGAGGAGGATCAGGGGTTCAGTAAAGACGTCTGTTTTGTCCTCTCTGTAATTGTAACAAAATAATACTGCAGTCTTCCAACAGACAAAAACAATCTGTCCAAAAAGGTGAACTATTGCATTCATTTAGGGGTTGGTCCTGCAAGATGCTGAGCAATCCTGTGAGGTGCTGTGCACCCCCAACTACCATCATTTTCACTGGAAGTGGAAGGCACTCAGCACCTCGCAGGAATGAGCCCTTAGACAACTTAAAGATAATGGGGCAGATCCTCAGCTGCTGTAAAGTATCATAGCTCTGTGGACTTCAATGCAGTCGTACCTGATTACACCATCAATGAATGTAGCCCACTAAGTAGATGTAACTAAAACCTAAAAGGGCTCTAAATTTAGGAATTCAGATAACACCTGAAATTAAAGACCTGTATAAAAACCCATACTAAACTTTCTCCCCAGCTGAAAGCTAACCTAAAATACTATTTTAAGGGATGTATACAGGAAACTATAAAAATAATCTAGCAAAACTACTGAACAAGAACAAGAGCCCTTTAGAAAAATAGTAGAAAAATAGTAGTAAAATATTCCTTCACTGACTCTCTACAGATTACTATAACCAACCTGTCCTCCCTATAGTTTAAACAATACCAACATACAGTAATTAAATCTAATTTTCCTATTCTTTCCTCTTTTAATCCACCCACCACGTGTAGTTTTCCTTCAGAGTTTCTACTATTCACCACTATTTGGGGTTTGGGTCATATTTTCATTGTGAATCGTGGTTCATTTTAGATACAGTTCAATAATTTCAGAAACCAGTTTACTCTTCCTACATACAGACTTCAGCATGATTCTGCACTCCCTCCACCACCATTTTTTCAATGTGCATTTGTAGCAAATGGAAAAATGTGCATTTATACAGCACTGTTATAATTGAAGGACTCTCATTGATGTTAATAGCAAAACTCCCACTGACTTCAATGAGCTTTAGATCAGGCATGTTCATGTTTGTAAAGCACTTTAGAACCCTTTGATGAAATGGACTAAAGAAAGGAAAAGTAATTTTGATTTATTGCTGTTCTGAGACCACAGCCCTGCACTACCTAGGTCTCCAACCTCATTTCCTTCTACAGTTTCTTTTCCTCTCTTCTGAGTGTTCTCATTCTTGCAAATCCAAGCTTCTTTTCATACTGTCAACAAGTAATGGCTGGTATTCAAAGTAAGTGGGGCTACAGCTGCCAGTGGCTGTGTCTACATCTACAATTTTAGTTCAGACTTGCTAGTCTGCACTAAAGAAGTTCAAGGTTAGTCCGAACTAACCATGGTCTTTTTAGTCCAAACTAACTGCATGTTCTAGTTTGAACTAACACTTACTTCCAACTAGAACATGTGGTTAGTTCAAACTAATGGCTTAGTTCAAACTTAGTAAGTTTGAACTAACCCTTAGGTCAGGTCTTGCCCGCACTGAGTTTGAACTAAAGTTCAAATTAAGCACGGAAGTCTGAACTAACATTGGTACTAAGTAGTTTGAACTAAGCTTTGCCTAGTTCAAACTAAGAAATTTCTTAGCTCAAACTAGGTAAAGCCTAATGAAGCCATGAGCTAAAGAAGTCCTGACTAAGTTTCTTTAGTCCAGACTAATGTGCTAGTGTAGACATAGCCAGAGATACTACCCTCCCAGCTTCCTACCCTTCCTTCAGAAGGAAACCAGATTTCCCATGTGAAAAATACGCACACCTATTGCAGTAAGGATGGGGGACTTCCAGAGTTTTCTCTCTTGAGTATTATTATTAATTCTTATTCACCTTTCCATACTTTTTTTCTCCTTCATCTGGGTTTTCCTACACCTTCTTTTCCTGTTTCTCCTCCTTGTCTTCTCATTTTCTATTTCCCCCTTTTTGCCTTTTCTCTTTTTCTTCCAGCTTCAGTCTAGTCCCCTCTCCCCCTTTTCCACCTTGCTCTCCACCTCCTGTATGGCCTCTCTCAATATCCTCCACTACTTTTTTTTTCAACTCTATCTTCTCTCTCTCTTTTTCTCCAGACAATTACGTTCATCAAATCACAAATTCATCCAATCACTTTCACCCAAACCTTCATCCATTCATCTTTGCACTATCAGGCCATAACAATGGGAAATCAATCTGGATAGTCTCCTGTGCAGGGATTTCCCTAACACTCCCCTAAACCCCCTCTGAATTTCCCAACAACCCCCCAAGTTGCCAGCTAGTAACAGTGTTATACCAATTTGATGAGCACCCCCCCTACACTCCCCCTTCCCCAATTTCAAGTCCTGGGGAAGCTGTTGCTGGGAAATTTCAGCAAAGGATTTGTACATGTGCTACTGCAACTTATCCATTTAGGTTTTCATACACTGCTCACCAGGCTGTGGTATCCCAGAGTTTTTTGCCTCAGGTGTTTTGCATATAAAACTGAGCTGAGCACATTTTTAAAAGTTTGGCATGCAGCAGATTCAATTTTCCATCTTGTACAGTCACTGTGAGGTCCCAGTCACTGTGTACTTTAAGCACACAAATAAAACACACCAAGAATCTTCTATGAGTGCTAAACAATTTTTAAAAGCAGTCGTGTAGCTATAGACCTATGCGTTGAGAGCTCACTTGAAATCCCTTAATACAGTGGTTTTCGAACCACAGATTGGGACCCAGTACTGAGTCGCGGCTCCCCCTGCTGCCTCTGCGCAAAGACTAGAATGCATTTCTGAAAGATGTAATTGTTGGGCCACAGACATAAGTGATTTTTTTCAATTGGGTCCCCAGGAAAAAAAATTTGAAAACCACTGCTCTAAGACCATGCATGTACTAACCTTAACCTTTATATTTGAAATGTATTAACCCTTTGTATTTTAATCTAAACATACTCTACCCATGTAACTAACACCTTTTCATAAGGGTGGTAATGCAAACTCTTAAAATTCCTACTTCTCTTTCTTTGAGATACACATGCAACCTTACAATGCACTTCTGAACAAGAGCCTTGCCTGTTGTTAAGTCCTACATAGTTATCTCCTCTGTGGAATGAAGTCCATGGGGGAAGCAGATTAACTCTTCAGAGCTGTTTAGGGCTGTCCTATGGTCAGGCCCTTGATTCTCTTATCAAGGGAATAATGAACTGATTTCCTAGGAGTGTGTGGTTGCCTGTTGCCTTCAGGCACTGGACTTTATTATTGGCCTGCCAAATGGAGATTAAGACCTAATTTTAAGGTGTGCAGGGGGAGGTAAGCTTTAAATTTGCAAACACTTTCCAGAAATGTATCTCAATGTGAGCAGTTCTCCTTAGACCAGATAAATAAAAACAATGCAGAGTTTGTGATAACAGTCAACTGCATTCCCACTTCATGCTGTGAGAATTAGAGAAACTCTCAGGAGACCCTACAAAAATCTCCAACAGCACCGATAAGGGCTTGAAATCTTTTACTAGCATGCACAGGAAGGACATAATAATAGGCTTTTTCCATAACCAAGGATAACAGGGATTCTGACAAACACCAGGCATGGCATGGTTATGGGAAAGGGAGAGAGGTCAAGACGGATGACCATAATTTTGAAATAGAAAACTGAGATACGTTTCTTAACGTATATCTACACTGCAGTGTAAACCTGGGCTCAGACCCTGGCTTGGGCCCAAACCCTTTCTTCCTTCCACACACAAATCTCTTAGACTCAGGCTGAGCCCTTGGGTTTAAGCCTGAGTCAAGCCGAGAGCCAGGATTCAAGCCTTATTGCTTTGCAATGTAGAGTCCACCCCACAACTTGGGACCTGATTGTCTAGCAAAAGTATCCCATGGGCCAACTTTCTTTGTCCTCTTCTTCTGAACACTCACCAGCTGAGTCCAGGGGAACAGAAGCAGCCTCCCTTGGTGCAGCGTGGCAGCTTGGTGAGTCAGTTTATAACCCTTCCATCGTCTTCTGACCACGAAGCTCCAAGCACACCATCAGAGAGCCTTCTGTGTTTGCAGTAGACACTGAACAGAAGTCTTTTGCAAAGCACACGGCTTCACAGTCATGGGAGCATAGCCAGACTTTGGTAAATCCCTGGTGCAAGGCCAGCAAAATGGTAGACTTTACCAAAAGTAACAGGAATGACCATGCATACCAGCAACTAGCTGTACCTTCCCAGATCATTCCCAGAGGAAGCATTTCTGTGACAAACTTATGGTTGAAGCTCTGGACAGGGCCAACCAGCAGGCCCAGTAACAACAACAGACAGACATTCAGTTAGAGGAAAAGCCTGGTGAAAGGCAAAGAGGACTGGCTGAGGCTGGCTGCCCAGCTTAGGAACAGGACTGCAGCGCAGGAACAGGCACTTGCATTGCATCTCCCAGAACAGGAACAGCAGTTAAGGGAGGATGAGGGAGCTCAACAGAAATAGCTGTTGAGGAGCTGATATCATTATAGGCCACAAGAGTACAGGCTCCCGCTGTATCATCTACCCCATGGCCTGAGTCCCCTGCACAGTACTCTGGGATTCAGTATAGGAACAGCTTTGAAAAATTCTACAACTGGCTGACCTGTGCAATTGAGCCCCCTAACTAGCTAGGTAGGACAACTCTGCTCCATGCAGCCTTCCATACTGACCCTCTCCCCAGTGAATGCCTCCACTCCCTTCTCCAGAGCCAACTGCATGGCAAATGGGGAAAGAAAGGAAAGGAGAAAGTGTTGGGGGAAGATGCAATAGTAAAGAACTTTCTGTCTTGCATGTGGTTTCATTGTTTGCACTTGTTCATGCACTTTGTGTTTTTTTAAGGTTCTATTGTTACTGGTGTGTTAGTGTGATAGTGACAGCTGGCCTATCTGGCTTTTGAGGAATGCTGTACTTGTCTAATACAAGTTTATAAATAAAGCTTTTTTACTTTATTAAAAGAAGTTTACTGCTCTTAATGCATCACAACCAAGTCCCAGAGCCAGCTTCCTGAGTCCAATTGGGGACTTGGAGGCAGGCCACCAGGCAGTGGTGGCAGGATCCAGCCCCAAGCCCAGCCAGGAACCCAAGACTGGAGGGTTGGGACTGGCTGCCAGCAGCAGCAAGATCTGGTGCTAGCCCCAACCCCGATGGGGACCCAGGGTCAGGCCACTGGCAGCGGCAGAGTCTGATGCCAGTCCTGATCCCTGATGGACACCTGGGACACAGCCATTGGTGGCAGGACCCTGGACCCCGACCCTGTTTTCAGGGCAGTGATGCCTCTAATCACAACACAAGAGGAGCAACAAAAAGGCAAACAGAATAGGGACAACTGAGAATTAGCATGCAAACACTCTTGCTCCATGCCACTGGCTACATCAATCCATACTTCAGTCACTTCCTTACATCAGTCCATTCTATGAATTAACCACCCCTTCCTCCACTCAGACACTTTAGTAGGAAGTCATGTCACTCAGAAGTACACCCTCCACCACCGTAAGCACACTCACAAAGCTACTGTTCTCTCTTTTGCATTGGATCATGCACGGCCATAATGTGAGAACACAATGCATCCCTGACTTTTGTTGCCCTGGTGCAGTCAGTCCCACCAGTGCTGAGTGCACTTGCTGGCTGAGTGGACCAGTTTAGCATCCCCTCACCATCACAGGTCTATTCAGGAGGAACTGGCTCACCTCTGGCTTCACAAAGATCATGGAACGGAGCAAGCCACAGCACTGATGACACTGGCATTCAAACGGATCTATAGACATCTCCAGCAGGACATCATTCTGCTAAAAGTGCACTCCACAATCATTTTACACCTACTGCAAGTATAATTGAACCATCTTTTGGCCCAGGCCTCTACAATCAAGGTACGGTTTCATAAGTCAACACACAAAAAGCATACACAGGATTCCCCAAAGCAACGATGGAGACAGTAAATCAAATTGCGGCAATGTCATTTGGTGTGAAGAGTGTACCAGTCTGTCTATGAATATATACACTCCTGAACAGTGAAAACCCTGGCATCACGAGCTTGTCCAGTGCTGCCCAGCCAATGACATTCATCAGTCGCCCTCTGTGGTCCACATGGACCTGCATATCAATGGAGTAGTACCCTGTGTGGTTTACATACTCATGTGCTCCATAAGGAAGGCAAATTATGGGCATGTGAGTCCCATCAATGGCCCCCACACAGTTAAGGAACCCCATTCTCTCAAAGTCAGCATCTAATTAAGGAATCTTTTTTTATACCATCTTGGAATAAACCACACACCTGATTGCCTTAGAAAACTCCTCAACCATTTTACTCGCAGTCAACCTGCCAACACAAAACTGGTTGGCATACTGTAGCAGTCAGGGGTATGCAGCTCCCACACAGCTAGAGCACCCTGCTCCTGGACCAGCATGACTGCCTTTATGCATGTGTCTTTACGTTAAAGGGCCAAGGCAGGCTGCTCACAAAACCCCAGAATGTAGCTTTCTTCCCAGAAAAGTTCTGAACACGCACAGCTGCTCATCACCCACTTGCAAGAAGAAGTGCCCCCACCAGTCTTTGCCTGTGACCCAGCAACAGAAGCACCAGTCTGCTTATGGAGCTCATCAGTTGCTGGATGGAGTGCCATGAGTAGCATCAGTCAAAGCATGTCTGTCATGTCTCTGTCCTCCAGCGCCACCAGAAGCTCCATCATGTGGGTCAGGAAACACCACTGAAATGTCCACCAGCATCTCACAGAAACACTGCCCGTTTTCTGACACAGGAGTTAAAGCACAAACAAGAGAAGGGTTTCAAGGGCTTTTCTGCACTGGGGGCAGGTTTGTAATTCAACCACAGGCAGACAAATTAGAGAAGGCACAGGAACATGATCACAGCCGTCCACCCTGCTCACCCTCATCTATTCCTGGAACTCATAGCTATTCCACAGTGCAGCTAGGCATGGGGGCTTGTGAGGCGGCAGTCATGTTCCCATGATGCAAATCACACACTCTTGATCTCCTCTTCTCTCAAAACTTAACAAGAGTAAAAAGACTTCCTTTGTCTCTTTTCCTCCCACAGGTGCAGAGGCTATGTCTACTTTAGAAAGCTTAGTTTGGACTTGCTTAGCCTGAACTAAGCAGTTCCGGGTTAGTTCAGATGAACCCAAAGTTACTTTGAACTAACCGCAGCTTTTTAATTCCAACTAGCTCCGTTTTTTAGTTTGAACTAACTGGTTAAAGGCTGAGTTAGAAAATTATTTATTTATGGTCAACAATCAGCATAGATACTCAAGCCTTGAATTCTCTAACCAAGAGTCAGTGGATTCAAGATCTGCTGTTCCTGAGTATAAGCTGCAGTATAAATATACCCTAAAGTGCATATTCTCATCTCACATCCACAGCACAGGTCTAGAGTCTGGATATTCTTCTCATCCTATTTGTTCAGAAAAAAATCATTAATATTTCCCTAGTGCTTTCTAGCCCGGGCTCTCATCATGCTTCACATGTGTTACTAAATTATACTTCACAACATCCCTATACCAGCAATTAAGTATTAATATTCCCATTTCAAAAATCACGCAAAATTGAAACACAGGGAGGTTCAGTAACTTGCCTAAGCTTTGTGGAAAAATGAGGAATAGAACCAATGATTAAGGACGCTTGATTTTGCAGCTAAAATGATACTTCACCTTTCCAGAATTCCCACTAAACCAAGGGTGTCAAACACATAGCCTGTGGGCCGAATCTGGCCCACGAACCTCTTCCATCTGGCGCATCACTGCATTTGACGGGACCACACACTTTCCCTGAAAGAGAGAGAGAGATAGAGAATGGTCTCACATACTCAGCGCTCCGCAATACTGCGAGACTGTTAGGCCTCATGACATCTCAGCGTGCTGGGTTTCCGAAACTGTGCTCTGTAAGACCACATTCAGTCTCCCTAACAAAAAGAGGTGCTGCAGAGCGCAGTTTTGCATACACGGCACTCCGCAATGTCACAAGAGTACAATAATATTTTGATTTACAGTATGTACAGCCTGCTTGAAGTACATTTATGTCTAATCTGGCTCACCATAGTAAATGAGTTTGACACCCCTGCACTAAACAGATGTTAATGAGAGAGCAAGAATGACATCAGCAGGAAGAGCACAGTATCAGAGTCATGATTCCCACATGCTGATCTGAAAAGTGCAATTTTTCCTTTGATATTGTAAAGGGAGATGTGTTGAAGCAATTTGTCAGCTAAAGAGTCAAAGAGAAGGAGCTTTACACAATGGGGTACAGAAGGATCTGGAAACAGGGGAGATGGTTGGGGAGAATCTCATCCCTGGGAGATTGTGGGATTTCTCTTTTCTGTTTTTAATCAAGGAAATAAAATGTAAACAAGCCGCTTTAATAATGCAGTTGATATTTCCAACATCAAGAACTTAAGAAATTCAATATCAAGATTCCCACAACTGCTGCAACTTGTCCACATTGCAAACAAATATAAAACCACAAAAGCTAACAGTCCATCCAGAAATAGAAAAATCCTAAATCATATCTGTGCAATGTGGCAGAGTGGTTGCTCCAGAAATACCTTTGAATTTCCTGATATTTATGTGTTTAAAACTTCAACTATAATGCTGAATTAAAATCTGTGCTCAGAGGAGGAAGTCATTTCATTTTTTATTAACTTTGGAAAAATGTCTTAGGAAAAAATCCCAAAGGTTCCCTTCTGCCCACACATACATGCAATTCTTGGTCACAGAGGATCCCGTGGAAGCAATGCAAACTGTGCATTGCAAAAGTTAGGGTGGGAGTAGACATAAAATGGTTGTGCGTACTTTATGCAAGGAGCAATGCACTGGAGGCAGGTCATAGTGGGCCAAGGAAACGGCAGGAACAGACACTGTGAAGACTCACTGGTACTCCAAGCACGGGTGGAGGCACAGGAGTGCAGCGTGTTATCACTTCAGTAAGCTGACGTGGCTTCTGAGCAACTTCTGTGTAACCACCCTGAAGTTTGTGGGAGTAGGTTCCTCTCCACTGTCATGCATGCATCTAGCACTCAGAGCAGTCAGTCAGATTGGGAACTAGAAGGATGGTCTAAGCTTTGGCACATTTTCTAAATGTTCACAGGTGTCTGATTTTAAAAATCTGCACTGTAGTCTTACCTAGGGATCACACACATTTTAAAAATAGAAACAAAAAAACACTTGCGACCTGCACAGTTTACAATGAGGGATACGACATTGGGTGGCCTTTTGCCTCCAGAGTGACATCTGAGATCCCGGAAGCTAAATATGAGGTTAGCGCTCAGCCAGAGCCTAGAATGACTGATTCCATCAGGTGTGTGGCAGCAGCCAATCCATGGGCAAGGATGGGGTCATATGACCCCTACAGCTATGCACCCCTACAAAGGACAGCTAACCCTCTATGCAATGTCACCACTCAGCTGGGAACTTGCCCTCTGCCTTGTGGTGTTGCAGAGCCTTGTAGGCACCCAACCTGTTCCTGCTCCTGTTCCTCCTCCAGGCGTTCAGCCTGCACTCTCCAGCTGGCCCTACACCAAAAGCCACCCGCACCTGCCCAAGCCAGCTCTTCCTCTATTTCTGTAGGTCCCCCAGCAACCCTCTGACCCTGATCTAAGGTAATAACAAGTTGATTATGATTTGTATAGGTTCAGATATCACCATCTGGGATCCAGTTGGCAAACTGTTGCTAAATTTATCTTCTCTGAACTACCATCTGGCATCTGCAGGCAGAACAAGAGGGTCACACATGGTGGATAACTAAATCCTCTGAGCTGCACCAGGATAACTTGTAGGGCCCAAGTCAGGAGCTCCAACCAGTGACTGGAGACAGGTTTGCATGGTACTGAGATGGGACGTGCAGAACTAGCTGGAAATCTGCACTTTCCTTCTCCTACTCCTTTCCCTTTCTCCTTTCCAAAACATGCCCACTTCTCTTTGCTCCTCTTCTCCCTCTAATTCTGCTGCTGAACATCTACAAACTACTGCCTCAGTCCTCTCCCTCAGCCAGTACAATCGACCCTCCCTGCTGGCTAAAAGAGGGAGCCTATCAATCAGTGATCCCATGCTAAGAAGAACAAAAAGCATTCCAGTGGTTAGGGTACAAGCATCATTTTGAGAGACCTGAGTTCAAGTGCCTGCTCTGTCACAGCTTCCCTTTGAGACTTTGAGCAAGTCTCTTATCCTCTCTGTGTTGCAGGTCTCCCCCTGTAGAACTGCTCTACCTCACAGGGTGTTGTGAAGATAACTACTTTACAGATTGTGATGCACTTTAAGATCCATATGCTAAGTCAAGAATATAAGAGATATGTATTAAGTTTTGTGCCCATTCTGGCAATGTGCCTGAGAAAGGAGCCGTGATCATTATGCCAGCATACAATCAACTAAGCAAATAATAGGAAGCAGGAAGAGTTTGCAGAATGCATAAGGTGTTAATGGAGACTAATTGGGGAGCAAGTGAAAAGACTTAAAATATGGGGCACTCTTGCTTTATCTGAAATGTTGGTAGGTCTGGCTAATTTTGGCTCATAGCATTGTACATGTAATCCTTCTGCTAAGATGGCAACACCAAAGGGCCAGGTTCTATATCTAGGTGTTCCTACCAATGTTCCAACATCAACTGGCTCAAGCACCCCTCACCCCCATCTCCCTAGGAAATCACATAGTATTCCCTGGGCACCCTAGAGTACAATGCTTCCCCTTTTGCAAGCACAAATCTGAGTGTAGGGCATAAAACATTTACTAGTAACATAGAGAGAATATATAGAGGCAATATCAAAACCAGCACTGATCTGGGGAGACAGTGCATTGATGGTTTCACACAAAAACCAATAAGCAGAACTCACCCCACCCCAATGTATGTAGCACATGTCCTTCACTTTTCCATTACCCCCATACTAACCATCATAGTTTTAACATCCACTTGTCAAGGGGGAGCCCTCAGCCAGTCCCCTCCAGTTCTCTTTTGCCACCTCTGGGTCCACTGGCAGCCACCAGTGGCCAATCCCACTACCCACTGGCACCCTCCATTGACCACTCATACCTCCTATTGGTCATTCATACCTTCTGCTGGTGCCATCTGCCTGCCACTCATACCATCCACAGGCACCAAATGCTCCTACCAGATGTTCACTTACCAGATGCTCTCTTGGGCAGAGGCACCAACTTCTGTGAGGCTTCTGTCAGCTTTTTAATGGTTTCAGCTCTTAGGGAGAACTTCAACCCTCTAGTGATCTCAGCTCCAGACTACAGCTTTTAGGACACCAGAGACAGGTCCCTGATCAGAATACCAAAAGACTCCACAAGAAATCAATAAGTCTATCTTTTAACAATGGGAGGCGAATTAGGCATTGCCTAAGCCACAGCTCTTCAGTAGAGCTGGCACCACCCCTCTTACAAGACTGAAAAACAGTGTTGGCCACTCTTCTGAGTTCTGTGTTGCTGATGGTGACTTTTCCATCAGAGCAGGCTAAACACAGGTTACACAATCAAAGGACAGCATATAATGAAAAAGACAACATTTCATTTCCCCCTTCAGTTAAAACACAGAATTTGTAACCCAAACTGGCCACACACACCATTTCCCATCATGCCCAGCACCTGGATGTGTTCATTCATATACAGTGTAATTATGTTAAGTACTTAATCGTACCCATGCAAATACAAAGCCCATGGAAATAGAGTGCCCCCCTTTTAGCTGCTAAGCAAGAGAAGGGCCCAGCCTATAGACCAGAGGTGGCCAAACTTATGCAACTCAAGAGCCACACAAGTTGATTATTAAACTTTCAAGAGCCACACTGAGGCATGTAGCCATATACTTTTACCTACTAAATTGATTTGCTGACACTCTTCCGCAAGCCACACTCATTCATTCAAGAGTCACATGCAGCTCTCAAGCCACAGTTTGGCCACACCTTCTATAGACCTTGCTTATATCTATAACTAATAGGCCCTAAGGTCAGAAGGGACCAGCGTGTCACTGGCACTGGGCTTATGGGGCTTGAGCCCTGAGTTCCAGGTCCCGAGCCCTGGGTCCACCACCGGGCCACCCACAGTGGCTGCATGCTTACGCGGCTCGAGCCCCGAGTCCCAGTGCGCCAAGCCCCAGGTCTTTTCCTGAACCAGTAGTGCTTCTGGAAGGAGCCACTATGATCATCTAGTTTGAACTCCTGCACAACACAGGCCACAAAAACTCAGAGAGGCCTGTGGCACTTAAAAACTAACAGATTTATTTTTCACATGAGCTTTCATGGAAGAAAATCCCACTTCGTCAGATGCTTCGAACATGGGGGAACTTACAGAATGGAATGCAAATAAATGCAAGGGAGCGTAAAACATGGGATAAGGTCATACAGCAACAGCAAATCAGAGCAGTTGTTAAGGTTCAAACCTTGGGAAGGCTGAAGTCAAATTACCTGTCGTAATGGGGAAAAAAACCCATAGTTTTGATTTAAACCTGTTTTCACACAATCTATTTTGCATATTAATTCCAATTCAACTGTTTCTCTTTGAACTCTTGATGTCTCAGTCACATCTCTGACAACGGTTGTTAACAAATCATTTATTGAGTGATTAGAAAGATGGAAGTGCTCAGCAACTAGTTTCTTTGTTTTGTGATTTCTGATATCAGCTCTATGTTCATTTATTCTTTTGTGCAGCGATTGTCCTGTTTCTCCAATGTATAAGGTGTTGGGGCATTTCTGGCACATGATGGCATAGACCACATTAGTAGATGAGCAGGTAAATGAGCCTTTGATGGAGTAGCTGGCTTGATTAGGACCTATGATGGTGTCTTCTGTGCAGATATGTGGACAAAGTTGGCCATGTGGTTTGTTGCAGGGGTGTGTGCCAGTTTTTTAATGTTTCTGTTGTTAGATCTGTAGTTGCTGGTGAGTATCTGTTTAAGGTTGGGTGGCTGTGTATAGGCGAGAAGAGGTCTGTCTCTCAAGGCTAGAGAGAGTGAGGAACCATCTTTTAGAATAGGCTGTCGGTCCTTAATGATCTGTTGTAGAGGTCTGACTTGAGGGTTGCATGTGGTGACTAGTAGCATTCTATTGTTTTCTTTTTTGGGCCTCTCCTGCAGTAGATGACTTTAGGGTACCCATCTGGCTCTGTCAATTTGTTTTCTTACTTTCCCAGGTGGGTACTGTAGTTTTAAGAATGCTTGATAGAGATCCTCAAGACGTCTGTCTCTGTCTGAGGGATCAAAGCAAATGCAGTTTTATCTTAGGGCTTGGCTGTAGACCAGGCATCTCAAACTCAAATCACTGTGAGGGCTGCATGAGGACTAATACAGGGCCACATGACGACTAGAGTGTTAGCCTGAGGGCTGCACCAGTGAAACCTTTTCATATAACAATATTGCAAATATCAGTACCAATATTGTTGTAGAGGTCCACAAGAAACAGCTTTAGGGGCCACATGTGGCCCACAGGCTGCGTGTTTGAGACCCCTGCTGTAGACAATGGATCATGTTTTGCATGGAAGCTCAAGGGATGTAGGTAACTATGCCGATCAGTAGGTTTTCAGTATAGGGTGGTGTGGATGTGTCCATCCCTAATTTGTACTACAGTGTCCAGCAAGTAGGTCTCCTGTTTGGAGCATTCCAGGCTGAGTTTAATTGTGGAGTCGAAATTGTTGAAATCTCTGTGGAAATCTTCAAGAGCATCCCTACCATGGGTCCAGATGATGAAGATGTCATCAATGTAGTGTAAGTAGAGGAGAGGTGCTTTGGGATGAGACTTGAGGAAGTGGCGTGGGAGAATGCCCAATTAAGTCCTTGGTTGCACTGCTTCAGAACTTAATTGGCACACAGGATTTTTCTCTCATTACAACAGGTCATTTGACCTTACCTACATCTGTATGCTGTTCCCCGGTGTTTGAATCTTTACAACTGTTTTGATTCGCTGTTACAGTGTGACCTGTTCCTATGACTTACACTTCCCCACATATATTTCCTACCATTCTGCAAGTTCCCCCATCTCTAAAGCATCTGACGAAGTGGGATATTCTCCCATGAAAGCTCATGCAAAAAAAATAAATTTGTTAGTCTTTCAGTACCACAGGATTCCTTGTTTGTTTATTTTACTGAACTAAACTAACAATCCTACCCCTTTGGATCTCTTATCCCTGACTAACTTTATGCCCTTGATCTCTTCATTTTGTTTGTTTTTTTAACCATATTTGAGTTCTTTCTGTCCCACTGATGCATCAATCATTCCCACTCTTCCATTCATTATGGTTGCTTGCTAGTCTGTAGTATGTCTTCCCAAGTGATGTCAGCCTATTCATTAGCCTTCACCACTATCCTCTGCCAGTCTTTTATTGGCCTTCCTTGTTGTCTCTTTCCTACTCATCACCCCACTGCACACCCTGCCCCTTGGGTACCTGGTTTAGTGCTTGCTTAGGATTTTATTTCAATTGCGCCATTCAAAACTTATTAAAATTTGTTTACATTGATAAAAAAGTTAACTATCCATATGTAAAAAAGCTGTAGCTTGCAGCCCTTGACAACGAAATCCTAATTTTACAATAGTATATTTAGCATAAATTGATAAATTAGCATGATGTCTAGATTGGTAGTTGATGCCTAGGCCTGATCACCCCTACTCCAGCTGAACTGACTGAGCACTGCCAGTACTCAGCAACTCACTGAAATGTCAGATTTTCAGTCTCAAAGTGGGTACCCAGTAATGGAGGCACCCAAAGTTAAAGGATATGACTGAAAATCTGGGATTTGTCTACTTCAGTTTTTACACTGGCAATACCAGTATTTACCTTCTTCATCAAGGTGTGGTGAAAATTAATATGTTAATATCTGCAGAGTGCTCTGAAGATTAAGGCCCTAAGTAAGGCAAAGGCCTTAAACAAGTAAAAAGTGCCACTGACTTCAACACCAGCTTAAATTCAGTTACATGCTTAAGTAGTCTGTTGAAGTGAGACATACATGTGCCATATAAAATACAAGCACTGAGTATATTTTTAAAGGAAACTCATCTACCATAAACTGTATTCTTTTAAAAGCCCCATTTTCAAAAGGTCTCTGCGGCAGCCTTTCATTTGCGTGCACACAGCTTAGTCTACACAAAATCACGACACACAGTTTTTGTGCATAAATCACTGATAAAATTTATAAATGTACCTCTGACCCCCAATGGCCTCCTTGAGAGTACTCCACTTAGATCTCAGACCACCAACCATCATCCTTCTCAGGGCAGAATCCTCTCTCCAGACCAGGGCCTTACATTGACTCTTGCACTTCAGTGATCACCTCTGGAGATCTGATGTTAGTTCAGCAGCCAAAGTTCTGCTCTCTCAGGAAGATTGAGACAGGAATTGGAGCTTGCAGCAGAGCTAATCTCCAGGCAGCCTCTTAGGACAGCTGCCTGCAACAGGCAACCTGATCAGCCATGCTACCCACCACCTGATTGGCTCTTAAGGCAGCAACTTGCTAGGTTCTCTACATTCGTACCTGCCACTGTGCCTGCTCTTGTGTACCTTGTTCCCACCTTCCTTGCCTCTGCCTGCCAGCCTTCCTTGCCTGACCCCCTTGCTCACTCCAGCTTGTCCCTGGACTCTGATCACAGCTGCTATCTCAACCTGTGGCTTCGGTAACCAGTTTCTGCCACCTGGTTTTGACTTTAGCCCTGACTACAGCTGTGACCCCCCAATGTTAGGCATGTTGCCTGCTCCAACCACTATGTAAGATCACCTTCATCCTGGTCAGCTGACAGAATGACAGGGTTTAAGTAGTGATCATCTCCCATAAAACAAAGTGCTATTTATTCAGAACAAAACATACCTTAAAGAAATAAACAGCATTTGTGACTCCCTAACTTAGCAGGTGGTCACCAGTCTTCCACATGGCACTGTTACCAACTTTGCCCCCAGCTCAGGGTATGTTCATTTATTAGGGTTACTTCCCTTTTGGGGTGGGGAGAAGATTGCAAGTCTATTAGTGTACTGTTTGTGCCACTTGTGTTTCTGTATGGAGCTCACTTCTCCCTTCTGTAAGTTCCCACCCTTGCAGGACCTCAGTTTTCCAGGACTGGATTCTTCCAACCCCAGATTCAAATAACAACCCACATATACCCATTCACCAATTAACAAGGTGCATCTGAGCAGACCAGGTCTATCATCACTCTCAGCTAACTTCTTATACGTCTCTGAACTCAGCAGGCTGGGTCACACAGCACTTCCCTGCTACCCTGATATGCTCCTGGCACTGCATCGGAGTAGGCTTGACCATGCATCCGAGCAGGATGGGTCACACAGCACTCTTCAACTGCTATCCTTACATACCCCTGGACTCAATCAGGCTGGTATCCCCATTAATAAGCAAACTTTACAGGATTTTGGGCATCACCAGGATCTTTGGCTAGGTAAAAGAAGCATTGCTGCAGAGCCATGTAGGGAAGCCAAGAACACACAGGAGAGGGAATGAAGTTTTTAAAACAGTTTGGCAACTGGTTTGATTACAAAAGTCATTTTATTGATAAGTAACTAAAACCTACAACAATAATAGTAATAATTACAAAAGGAGAGAAAAATACACAAACAGTTATTGCATTAATAACCATACTGTTACCCCACCAAAATTTAAAACCCTTCAGCTGTTAAGGCAGCTTCTCTTTTTGCTCACCTAAAAGAAGTACTAGCACCAGTCACTCTGGGATAAATTCAGATGTGGTCCACTCGCCTAAATGGGTAAAACACTCCAGTGGAAAACAGCTACAGCCCACCAATCAAGAACAGACTTAGAGCAGCGAATTCTTCGAAAACAAGTGTTAACATTTATTTAAATCTTACAAAAATCATTACAAAATGAGATTCATGAACTGAAAATATCTAGTTTAACAATTAGTAACTCGGAGTCACAGTGAGTGTTATACAGAGTGACAGTTAAATAGAATGCTGCTCAACTGCATTACAGTACTTAAAATTGCATGAGCATAATTACAAACTTAACAATAAACACCACTTTAAGCAAATGTATTAAAAATCACAAAAATCCTAACAAACACCTAAATACCTAACAACCTATGTGGCATTCAACAAATGGTGATCAGTCATTTGCTGAATGGGTGACGACAGGCGTTTCTCAGTCAGACTGCACCCATCCAGCTTTATTGACAGGCATGCCACAAGCACTCTTTTTTACTTACAGCACCTCACAAATCCCTCTGAATTGTCAATTTGGATCCTATTCTGCTCTGTCAGAGACAAAGGTTCACCCCAGAATCTGGACATATAAGTCAGGACTCAGTTAGCTGAATTGTCCAGATCCCTAAGTAAAACCAGTGCCTTTCTTGGTATGCAGCAGGCTGGTCTGGTGAGGATCAGGTCCTTGAAGCAGACTTCAGCTCCAGGCGGCTTGCTTCCCCGGTCCTCTGGGTGGACTCCGTGCTATCTAGGTCTCTCTGGTCAGGGTCTGGTCCAGCCTGGGTCCTCTGTTCTTCAGGTCTCAGGTCCAGATCTTGTCCCGATCAGCCACTCCTCTGGTTGGCGTCCTGGCTCTGCTCTGCTGCTCCTCTGGTCTGTGCGCTCATTCCGCTCCACTGCTTTTCCGAGCTGTGTGCTGCCTCCACTGTCCTGCCCTGTCTAAAGCTGGAACTGATTAGTTATCCTCCCCAGGATCCCCTGGTTTCTTACCAAGATTAGATGAAAAAGTCCAGTAGAGATCCTCTGTTGTTATCCCTGTGCTTTTGGAGTTCTTCCTGGTGGCTGCTGGGCTCCGCAGTTCCCCCAGCAGCCAGGCTAAGGTGGCTCCTTTGGTCCAGCCCAATTCTCCACTTCGGTGTCTCAGCGGGGTCCCGGTCTTTCTCCTCCAGGTTCTTCTTTGGTGCAGCTTGGCTGAGGGCCAGAGCTTCACAAAGCTGCTTCAGCAAATGTCTCCCTTTTTATACCCCCAGAGGCAAGGTGAGGGAGGGGGTGAAGGGGGATGAGTCATAGCCCTATGCGTGCTCCAGCGTGGGACTGGGAGGGGAGAGATAAGTCATAAATTACATCAATTTTGAAAAGGGAGGGGCAGTTGCTAAGGAGTGGCTCTGGTTGGGGGGGGGGTTGCTAGGAAGTGGCTTTAGATAACGGAGGGGTAAGTTCCAAGGAGAAGTTTTAGACAGGGGAGGGATAGGTTCTAAAGACAAGTTTTAGAGAAGGGAGGGGCAAATTTGTTATTTTTACTAATTAATTACTTCCTATAGTTTCCTACTTACATCTATTACTTTATAACTAAGTTAACACTTGTATTACTGCTTATTTAAGGATTATTCTGAGGATTTTCTTAAAAAGGATTGTTCCCTACCAATTTGCCTTCCACCATTTTGTGTCCCTGTCAGTTTGCCTCTTGCCATTTTCGCTCAGAGGTTTTTAAATAACTCTGTGACAAAAGTCTCTGGCTACAATACAAGGAAAGAAAACACTCAGTTACAATATTACCTAGGTTCTGTTATATCAGGCCTAGAGAGAGAGAGAGATTTATATCTGAACAGAGAGAGAAAGGGACTGAGGTGGCGGGGGGGAAGATCTCGCAACTCTGTGTAGCAGAAAGGTTCCCAGGAAACAGGCTGTGCAGCTCAGGGTCAGCATGTTGGATGAAGACAGGCAGAGCTCTCACTGTGCTCAGCAAGGAAAAGATGAAGACGAAGTGGAGACAATGCAGCTTTTAGATCCAGGCATCAGGACTCAATTTTTGGATTTGGGTAGGGTTTTTTTTCATAGGGACTTGTTTAAGTGGACAATACACATTCCTGGCTGGGGTGGTAATGGTTCAGGGAAGCTCACAATATAATCGGGCAGATTCAGTATTTTGCATATCAATTAGCATGCCTATGACTAAAACGGTCTGATAACTGCTGAGCTTGTTAGCCTTGTGAGATTCCCCCATCATGCAATGCTTCTCTGCTTCTTCAATCCCAGAGTTCAGTGCAATTCCTGCAGGTTCTCCACACTGGATACAAATGAAGCTCTATTTAGTGTACTGATGGCTTTTGAATGTGGGTAGATAAGGATATCTCCTATTGCCTTTTCATTGTGTTTTTAATTTCTTGTTCAAGCAGAGGTGGGTTGAGGAAGTGATATGTGGGGATGAGTCACAGAGGCTGGATACTATGCTCCGATTCCCCCAGAACACAGGGCTAACAAGTAACAGCAGGTTTAATCCTTTGTCTGCTAAGGGCCTGGAACCAGGTTAAACTAGCCTGTATGTATTTCCTCAGAGGGATGCAACTTCAAAGGACTTGTTACTTGCATTGATTGGTTCAGCACCGAGGGATCTGGACTCATTATCCTTGCTGCCGACCTAGTGGGGGTCCCCCTGCTGGCAGTTCACTAGACAGATGTGAGGGAATCCAGCTCTAGGCACATTCTTGGAGAGCAGATCTTCTTATCCTAAGAGCTCAGAACACATGGTTCCCTGCCTAGCCCTGGAATCAGTGCTGACTCCTCAGACTTCCATGTAGCTTAGGAAGGTGTGAGCTTTCTGGTTTATTTCTTCAAGGGGCCATGCGATAGATGTAGCATATACAGATACTTTGCATGGAAGTCTAACACATTATTGTGCTTTAGTTAATCACACAGGAAATTCACAGATCCATACAAAAATAATCAATCCTGCATGCATTTTCCTGTCTCAGTTTCCTCACCACTCCAGGGCATTCTTTGTGCTAAGATCAGAATACTCTGTGGGATTCAGAATTCTTCCCCTGCAGCTCCATGATATCTCTTCTGAAACATAGACCCTCTTTCCCTACATCAGAGGATGCATGCTGACCTTAGCCTGTCTATCTATCCCATCCTCTTCCTCTCTCCTGCCCAAAACTTCACATGTGTCTATCTGTGACTCCTTTAATAACCTTTTGTTTTGGTCACTTTTTGTCCTGTTTTAGTAACTTCCCACTATTTTTCATTCTCCCTGTCTTGAGACAGGACGAGGAAGTGACTTCTTCCACCTCATGCAAACCAATGCATTTTGCCTTGACTAGGCAGTTGTTGAGTTCTAATGACTCAGCATTGTCCCTGGTTTGGCACAGATGTGACAGCACCACCAACTGACAGAGAATGCATAAACAGGGGGGCATTCATTGTTCAACAGTTTTTATAGTAATTTCATCATATCAACCAAACTCCATCAACTGCACAGACAGATACCTGAAATCATCACAATTCTCCACTGCCTTTAATTTCTGAAAGAAACATTCCTTACCTATACATTTAGCCAGAACTACAATAATTAGTAAGCCCATAAAGATACTGATACACCCTGTACTTCAAGTTCACCAGTTTTACATAATTATGACATATTTTGTACAAACATGCTTTGTGTTATTTGAAAACTCAATCTGCTGAACAGCACTGTCTATTAAGATGTGTGTAATATCCCTGCATGTAAATTATGAGATTTTTGCTATATGATTGTTGCTAAAATATGCTGTAGTTCTGGATAACACCCACAAACTAGATTTTTAGAGATAAAGACACAATGGGAGCTCCATACAGGCATCAACAAAGTCAAGCAGGCTATCACTTATTAAAACACACATACTTCAACAATGGGGAAATATTATATCAGACATTTACATTTCCTCCCTGATACAGTATAAATCTCATGTATTCAGGGTACTGTTTATGTACACCAAGAGGAAGGCAGGAATAATCCTCAAAGAGAAGAGTTGGGGATAAAAATAAAGGACAGTGCCCTCCATGGGACTCTCTCCTATCCTCTCCACATTATTGCTTCCTTCTCATCACATCAGTGAATATGTGAGAGACACTGAACTAAGGGAAATGGTCCCAGATTGAAAGGAAATCTAGCCTGTGAACTAAGAACTGTGAACTGAGAATTGCCCGCAACAGCTAGTATGGTGAGAGTGATGTTTCTTTCAAATCTTGGTAAAATTTAGAAATTAGCTTGCAGTTTTATCTTTTTATTTCTTTTGTAACCAATTCTGGCTTTTAGGCTTTGCCACTTAAAACAACTTAAAATCTGTCTCTCTCTAGTAAACAAACTTGTTTTACTCTTTTATCTAATTCAATCTGTTTGGGAAGCTTCCACTTGAGACAACAAGAATGGAGCGTGTTTATTACCCTTTGTTTCGATGGGAAACTAATTCATGAGCTTGTACTGTCCAGTGGGGAATAGGCTACTGAAAGGTATAAGATGCACAGTTCTGGTGGGGCAAAGATGGGACTGAGGAATGGGTGAGTGTTACACTGTACCTATTCATGGATGCCTGGGTATAGAATTCGTCTACTCAGCTGGGAGTAGCTTTGCATGCTGCTGACTGTGACTAAGCAGAGCCTAGAAACATTTGCTGGCCAATAGCAAAGCAGTGTAAAAGGCATCCCAGGCTAGACTGCTAAAAGGACACAGCAGTTCAGGGTATACCTTGGGGAACACCACAGATATATAAAACATTTACAACATCAGTGTGATGATCTTTGAATATTCTACAGTATGTCATAAGAACAAAATCTATTTGCATATTTTAATACAAATTAATTATACCATTTGGGGGCATGGGTACATAAAATATTTCACATCAGGCAATTTTGTGCTCACAAATAAAGGCCAGATTTTGAAACTCTGGCCCTGTCTTTTGAAATTCTGAAAATATCTATTAAACATAATGTAGTATTATATATGGTGAAAGAATCTTTTTACCCAGATTCAGTGGTTTATGGAACATTTCAATAAGATATGTAAGCCAAAATACAAAGTGAAATATGAAGAGTTTATATAATTCTGTTGGCAGAAACCAATAAAAACAAAATTTTTACTTGCTATCATACCTGGCAATGATGCTGTTAAAACACTTAATGTTCTGGAGAGTTTAGAATTCTCTCTCGCATGGTTTTCAAACATTGCTCTTTGTGTTTCAAAGCAAATGCTGTGATTACTCACTGTAATTAACTGGAACATTCTAAATATTGAAATAATTAAATGTAATTTTCAAAATGTTGTCTTGAGGCTTATGGAAAGGTCAAATAAGGATGCATCATTCTCCATGCTGAAGGATGGGGTGCTCAGATAGAATGGTGATGAGTCTAGTCTGAATATCTACGTAGAACAAGGAAAGAAGGTTCTTCAAAACAAAAAACATACGTGCCAGATTACTCACTGGCACTTCCATGTCTTGGCACTGTTGCCCCACAATTCCAAATCTCGTTTGCATTCTTTCAATTACATGGATCCCAATGACTAGAAAAGAAGAGTGGTTCTGTTGTTAGTGTGGGGCTCCATGGACTCTAACTCAATTTCTTGTTCCAGCATAGACTCTGTGACCTTGGGCAAATCAGTGACACTCTCTGTGTCTTAGTTCCCCATCTGTAAAGTGGGAATAGCAGCACTGGCCTGTCCCACAGGAGTGTTACAAGAATAAATACATCGAAGACTGAGAAGGTGTTCAAATGATGATAGGATCATATAAGTACCTCTCCAGACAGATAAGGTAAGGTTGAATAGGTGCAGTGTACCTGCAGCAGCTCTGAACTCTAATGGGGGAAAAGATTTTTCCAAAGAGGAACTAAAAAAGTGAGAGACTAAGGAGTGCAGAAAAAGAAAAAGACGTTAAGAGTAAAACAGTAAAGCTCCCCAACAGAATCTTCTAAATCTCCTTTTAAAACTTACTTCTGTTGTTCTGTCTGCAACTCACTACAGAGCTGTGACTTCTGTGTTTCTGCTATGTCCCATTTTATTACCTCATCTGTTCCCTAGCTGACACACAGATTCTAAGTTCCATGGGACAGGGCCATCCTCTTGACTGTATGTCTGTACAGTGGTGTGCCTAGCACAATGCAATCTGATCTTTGACTGGAGTTGCTATACACTGTGGTAATACAGATAATAATAATAATAATCTCTATAAAAATTGAATGCATCCCATATTTAACACAGAAGCTGCCAAAGCAAGTCCCAAGTTCATACATGGATATCCAGAGAATCCCACTGCTATCATGAAAATGCTATGTAACAATGACACTCTGTCAAACATAGCTGAGGATATACAGCTAACTGGCATTGTGGTGAGCCTTTTGCATTTGATAAACTTCTCACTGCTGTGTCTCTAGTTTCTGGGGGTTCTTAAATCAAGGCCCAGAGATTCAGTGGTGACACACAACCATGAGCTTTATTGATCATGATTGAAAAGTTTCAGATGGAACTTGGGCTTCTAAATAGCTTCTGACAATGGGATGTGGGTACTTCTGAACATTTTCCCTCATATCTGCAATCTGAGTCTTATTTGTATATTGATCGTATAATCTCTGCCACTCCTGCTAGGGCCATGTAGCTTAATTAGATGCTTTGAAGGCACTTTCTGAAACTGTTGCTGGTAAGAATGATAAAATCTGGGAAAACAAATCTTTACAAAACAAACAGTAGTTTTGACAAAGCCCCTTTGCACCCCAAATTGTAGGCATCAGTAGGACTCTTTAAAGACATAACCATGTCTACCTCCCATGTGGAACACACAGAAGCCTTACTTAGTATTTATAATGTTACCAAGTTATTGGTGCTGTTTCAAAGAGATTTTTGAAAGCTGATAATATCATGTAATTTCCATAAATAAAGTGTGCCGTTAGTATTCTTTTCATTATGGTGATTTAATATTCAATAGATGCCTGGAGCATATTTTAAAAATGACATGATACCATAAACCTGCTGTTTTGTTTGGTCTTTTTTATTTCTTAGATATGCTAGCACTGTATCTTGTTTGAAATGAAAAAGTGGTTAAATCCCTTGAAGCCCAAAAAAAGAATATAATTTATTACAGAAGCTTCTAAATGTCTTTGTAAGCCTGGTGTACTATCTGGAAAACTGCCTTAGTAGAACAGCCACTAATTATTGTCTTCCTGCTTGGGCTAATGGTCTTATTTTTTCCTTCAGCTGACTGCTGCAGGTCAAAATACGATTGGTTTTATGGCTAGTTATTCTTGGAATTAATTTACCTCCAGCTGTTCCACTACTGTTTGTCAAATATTTCTGTTTTGAAACACTATTGCATCCTTTTAAAGGGCTAAATCTTTGACCACCACTTTTATTTATTTGTGTCATGTTTGTTCATATTTGTATATTTTATTTGGTATGTACTTCTTTTATACCGACTATTGCTTCTGAAAAACATTCTGTACACAAATTCTAAGCATTATATTGGCCTCTTGGTTAAAAATCACCAAAAAAAAAATCAGCAACAGCTCCCTATGGTAATTGCTTTATAACCTTGAAAAAGAATCTCACCTGAGATTTCAGCCACTCCTTGGAGCTGTGAGGAGTTGTGTTGGTGGACAGAATGGCAATTGAGGGAGAGGGTCATTCAGTGTAGCAGCGAGGATGCGGAGTGGGAAGCTTTAGCGGAGCCAGTTAAAGGGTGAAGTAGAAAGTTTTGGAGGAATGAGTACAGAGAGAAGTGGGAGTAGGGGAAGCAAAATGGTGTAAGAGACCAATGATATTAGAGCAAGAAAGGAGAGACTGGCCCGGCAAGGTAGATGGTTGAGGTGGCCACCAAACTCCATTATGGGACACAGCCAGAGCTGTGGGAGAAGCCATGAAGAGACAGAATTAGGATGAAATATAGGATTAGCAGGCTGGACTGGATAGTCAGAGCTGTCAGCTTGAAGGAGCATGATCAAAGGATTGCAAAACTGTGAGAGGAAGCTCTGAGAAGTATGTGGCTAAATAGTGTTTGTAATGTACCTGGTGAGCTCAGATGAAAGGCAATATTATGCTATACTTCATTGTAAGTGCAAATCCTTAGGTTTTCACCATTGTTCTTCTCAGTCTGTCATCCAGCTTGGATCTCAGTGAGGTGAGATGGTAGATAGTAAGCCACTAATGGAAAGTGTTCTGTAGCTGCATATACATCAATAGTTAATAAGGTCCCAGCAAATGGCATTTATAACTTTTCAGTTATTTCAAAATCTAGTTTGTAGAGTTTATCCTTTCACTAATATATCAATGTGTGTCATCCCAAGGAGCCACGTCAAGTCCCACTGTAGACTGTTAGCCTGGAAATGCTTTTCAGCAGGTTGAGGGATTTATCTTGTATAATTCTACAGTAATCATTAAAGCTCATTACACTGCAGGTATATCCACTATCAATTTCACATTTGAACACCTGAGCTGGGTGTCATGGTAATATCTGAAGTTGTGCAAGCCTCTTTTTCCCTTTGTTCTTCACAACCCCCACACTGTGAGTAGTGGTGGAACACAAACTCATCTGAATGGGTACCATTGTCACTCTTCCCTGGCTGTACATGGCTGGACTCATCTCTGTCACTGTCTGCATACCCTGAAAATGATTTCTTTTCTTGCAGTAAGCCTGTGGTGCTACAGGTTGGACATTTGCCTCTCATGTTCTTTTCCACACTACATGGGTTGTTTGCCCTTCTTCTGTTTGCCCTTATTTTGTGTGTGATGCACATCTTCCACTGTTTCTAATGCTTTCTATTTGTGTAGCTGTTTCTCTGCTTGTTCATTGATGTGTGTCAACAAAGTGATTACAGTATGTGCTCTGGTTTCAGTGCCTGAGTGAAGAGAGGCTCTGTGCTTAATTTAATGGCATTTCTTTGTTTATGTGTCCATGCATGTCACACAATTTCATATATTATATACACACACATCCATGGAGGCAAATCCTGTCCTTGTATGTAATTATGCAGCTCCCATTGATTTAAATAGGATCTGTGCACACGCATCCAAGAGAAGAATTTTACATATAAAAATGTCTGTTATTTGCATAGCACCATAGCTGCCCAAAGTGTTTTACAGATCTTTACAAATGCCAAGCACCTACCTTGAAAAGCTGGTATTCTAAGTTAGAGATCGAAAATCAAAATGATAAGGATTGGCATGAGATTGGGAGACGACAGCTTCAGAATGGAGATCAGCATTACAAGGCAAAGTGAGCTGTAAAGTGCTTGAAGGAAGAGAGAGGGTGGCTTTTTAGTGCCCAGCAAGAAACCAAGGCTGCTCCAAGTACATAGGGCACAAAGATAAGAGTGAAAAAAGGAAAGGATTAAACAGAGTGTAGGGAAGGAGTGGGGCGGTGTAGTTATTCATTTAAGTCCTTCTCCTCCTCTTCCCCACTAAGATTACACCTGAGTTTTGGACACCTGGGGGCAAATTTCTCCCATAACTCCCACTCAAGTCAATCAGTTCCACTTGCATGTATACCAAAAGGAGACTTGGGGGCAGAGGGTGATGTGTGGGAGGGTACAAATGAAGAAATCATGCTGCTTGATTCAGCTTAAAGGTTTTATAACCTACTCAGATCTAGGAAAACAAGTGGAAATTGCAGACATACGTTTTGAATGAATCAAACCTAAAAAACAGCCCCATGGTTCTGAGGAGAAAATAATATTTGATTAAAAGACAAAACAAGTATGGGGTAACTTTTTCATTTCCTGCTCATGATGAAGGTATTATGGACATTATTTAAGCTGTGTTGAGGACATATAACGAGAGGCTAAGCAGATATAAATGTTCTTTTTGGAATGTTATTTATAGTTCCTTGGTACCTGATGCCAAACATTAATAAGGTTTATGAGAAGCCAGTGGAGACTGTAAATTGTTGAGACTTCTCATTTAAATCATTCTGCTGACTCCATTTGTTCCTACAAGTTGATCTGACATTCAGAGAGAAATCTGATAAAATTCTCCAACTTGGAGAGAGATTTGTTTTCTGTCAGTGGGAATCTGACTATTAGAAAGACAAGGGGTGGGGTGGGGGAAAAGGTTATTGGGAACAAAGCCACAAGCAGTAATACACTGTACTTGAATTATTCCTTTTTTAATTTATTTAAGCATTATAGTAGTTGATAGATTGCTTATGCAGCCATTTAAATGACTCTTATGGAAAGTGTTTATTTGCAATCACCTCTGTGTCAGAAAGTGAAATGAGCTGGGACTGAAATTTCATTAAGAAAGTCATATTTCACTGTTACGGCCCTGGCACTCACCACTTTGTATACATTAAACACAGGGACTATAGAATGTTTCAATAATATTAAGGCTGAGGCACAAAATGGGTACAAGCCAGTCAGGAAATTCAATGTTAATGCAGAGACCCCAGTCATTCTGTTGTGTAAAAATAGCAGAAAGGGCATCTTGGGCTTACCTCCAAAAATCTGTTTTGATCTGGTCATTTCAAATCACAGCCTTAATGTTTGAATTCAGGTAAAACTGCAAGGTCTCGTCTCTTGGCCAGATCATCTCAGTCTGCAGCAAAACCTGAAGGGAGGGGCCCATGAAGGAGTAAAAAGTCATGAGGTTTCCCATCTAAAGTCTCCTCTAAATTTTTCCCTCAAATAGAGGGACATTTGCCTACCTTTCAGAATCCTTGCACAAAGTGGGTCAGTCTCCCAAGCACTGTCTGAGAAACACATAAGGATCTGTCAGAGGCCAGATAGCCCTACTCAGAACACTGTGCCTGTGCAATGGCCAAAGAGGGCCGTGTAGATCTGTCCCACTATCAAGGCACATTAGAAAGAAGATTCAACTGTGCAGCAGAAGCCCAGGAAAAGGTCCATGCAGTGGAAATGAAGGATGGTCCAGTGGTTAAGGTGCTAACCTACGATCCTGGAGTGCTTGCTCTGGCACAGGCACTCTGACCTTGAACAAGTCACCTAGTTTCTCTACACTTCACTTTCCCAGCTGTAAAATGCGGACACTATTATTCCCTTACCTCATGGGTATCTTGCAAGGCATTCAGATATCATAGAAATGGAAGCCATATAAATATTTGTGAGAGATAGAGATGTTATTACCACTTTGGCAGAATTGTTTCTGAGCATGGGACATAATGAGCATATACCCCAGCCTTCCCGTGCTCAAAGGGCAGGACTCAGGACCTCCAGGAGATGCTTTTAAAGGGGAAGTTTGAGAACCACACGAGAGAAATAGTAATCAGAGCACGGAAGGGGCATTTCATTCACAGACACAAAGGAAATTATCCCCAAAGCTCCAATTTTCCTCTCATTATTTGCTAAGGACAAATTTTCAGCAAAAGCAAGGGGTTTCTCTGAGCAAGGTTGGAATGAAAACAGAGGAAATCTTTTCATTTTTGCCACTCCATGCTTTAGTTTCTCCTTTTCTTTTCAATATCTTAAACTGAACACTCCATTGCCAGACAGGATACAGAAATGAGTGGCTAATAAAGTGACCCATAAGACACAAACAAGCTGCTCTATTGTCACATCACACATTGGTGTAGTTATTCCTAGTTTGTCCTGATTATTGATTCATTCTGATGTTTCTTCCAAGTTTCTCCAGTAGAAGACTGTGGCTATGTCTACATTGATGGCAGTAAATTTGCAAATCAATTTTTCTGGATTGATTGAGCAGAAGTGGAGACCTGCTCAATCGACCCAGAAATCAACATTACTAATCTACATAGCTTGTGTTTCTCCCATTGACCACTACCAAATTTCACAGCAAAGGTAGACATAGCTTCTTTGATTATACAACACATTGGGACCCTGGTCCATGACTGGCGCTCCTAGGGCTATCACAATACCACTTCTATTAATAATAATGATAATTCTCCATGTGCTTTGGCTCTCCAACAGAAGCAACATTTGAGCAGTTACTAGGATGTCCTGGGACTGATGTAGACACAAACTTGCACTAGAGTGAGTAAAGATGTGTTTTGAACTGAGTTACTGAAACTGATGCACATGTATGTTGTGGGCACTGTGGGTGGGAATCTCAAAGGAGCACACATGCTACTGAAATCAATGAGAATTGTGCTCCTAAAATCACTTAGGTACTTATGAAAATCCCACCCTTTTACTGTTGTTAAAGGGTGATTCAAGCAGGTGCTTTTTTTTAACCAGACAAAATGGAAATAAACCACATTGAAACTGAAGTAAGTGTGTCTACAAGCAACCATGAACCAGTTTAGCTAAATTAGTTTTAAAAGCTCCCCACATCTTCACTTAAATTGGTGTAAATGTGTGTAGTAAAGGACATAGATTTTTGGTAAACAATGGTCTGATGATGAATCAACCTGTAAGAAGTGGGGCGGGGGGAGATGAGTCAGAAAAAAAAGGGCAGACACAGGACAGTCAGGTATCATGCATCATCCCTTACCTCAAGGCTGCCAACTCCTAGGGTATGAACTGTCTTTGTATTCATATCATATAAGGTAAGAAGTTTATTATCTGTAACTAAGATGTCCCATTAATGATATAGGCTAAGGGGAAGATGCTGTTTTGCACCTCGTAGAGACATCACATAGAACTCACAGTGCATAGTGATGGAGTTCTAAGGTGGTTTTAAGCCATTCTTGTGCTTTCCCCACCCTGGGGAAATGGTGTTTACCTGAATGTCATTAACAACAGTGCTTTGCAAAGTACAGGGCAGGACCCAGTACTGGCTCACAGACACTGCTGCCTCCGCCGAAAGAATGGTATGCGCTGCTCAAAGATGTAATTGTTGGGTCATGGGCATAAAAGAATTTTTTCAACTGGGTCCCAAGGAATAAAGTTTGAAAACCACTGATTTAGACAAGTCAGCAAGGCCTATCAAACTTATGATAGCCCACCTGAATTTGCAGGCCCTACCCTGTCACAACCTCAACATCAAGGCTTGAAACCAGGTCTTTAGAAGCAGCCTTAAGGCTGTCTGTCTCAGTTCCTGTGCCTTTATGCCACTGCAGTCCTTCACCTGGTATAAGGGGTCTGGATTGAGTGTGATGATCTCACTCAGATTTTCAGATCTGGTGCCATAAATGGGGCTCCAAAAGCACGAAGCAGCTCCCAGTGGAGTCAATGGCCACTTAGCACTTTTGAAGATTGGCCCCCTCTCTTTAGGATGCCTAAATAAGGATTTAGAAAACTAACTTTAAGGAAAGAACTTTTGAAAATCTCAGACATTATTTGTATATATTATGATACAATCTAGAACCCCCAATAGAAAAAGTATGGCTTTAGGGTGTTGGATACTTTACAGGTATCTAGTAAAATACAATTCTATCTCAAAGAATTTGATGCTGTTCTGATTTTTCTCATTTCATGTTTATAGGAAAAATGCTTTGGAAATAAGATCCACAATTTAAATATAATAAAAATTACACAGAAAAGCAACACACACATGTGTGCATGTGTCCCTGCCTTTGGAATACATCAGGTGGTACCAACTGTGATGTATTTTTCAAAAAGTCAGTAGGACTCACTGATTTCAAGTGGGTTTTACCCTCTTGGAACATTGGAATTGCATCTTGCTCCCCATAAAATTTTTTCCAAAATGGCACCTCTGTCTTTCAGCCTGCACTCATTGCTCTGCTTTTTTTTCTTTTTAAACTATACACATGTATTCCTAAGAAACTCCACTCCTAATTCAAGATAAATTCATGCTTCCTCTGCTTGCCAGAGGAAAATGAAAAGTAAAGCCCCATCAATTTTATTGCTCATAATTGCGGATAAAATGCAATATATTTGGCTCATATAAATTTGCTAGCAAATTATATTCAATAAAACCCTGGTGTGCAATTTAAAGGCATAAATCCCCCCATGCTGAAAAAAAGCTCATAAATTATACAAGAAAAAGAAGTGATTTCATCAAAGAGCCAAGCTTTGCCCATGGAATGTTTCAATTGTACTGAATTTATAGTTTTCTGAGGGACGATTTATGATTCCTAATTTTCTGCAATAAAAAGCTCAGCAGGGATTCTCTGAATGAAATATCTTTTTTAAAAGAAATAAATAAGAAATCCCTGTGAGAGTGAATGCAGACAGTGCTATATTTGGAGAGCTACCCCTTTGTATGACCGCTCCAAAATTAATCATGGAAGACCCTAATAAAGATTGCACAGTGAGAAAAGAAAGAACGAACATTATTTTTTAAAATAAATGTATTGCCCAGCTGGAAAGTGCATTTTTAGTCATAAATTCAGCTATGATGCTTCAGGAGTCTTTATCTTTAACTTAGAATAATATAGTTAGACATTTAAACAAAAGTTAAACATCTTAAAGAAGCAAATGTGAATGCATATATTATATAAATATGTTAATAGACAGACTATGTGGATCTCTCTCTCTCACACACATATACACAAATTTATCCACTGAAGTAGTCATATGACTCCTATTACCATAGCATGAGTGCCTCACAAACATTTAATTAATTAGCCTCAGCCTAGTACTACCATAATTAACATAATTAATAACACTCCAGTTAAGTAAGGAAGTATTATTCCCATTTTACAGAAGGGAAAGTGAGGCAGAAAAGGGCTGAGTGACTTGTACACAGGAAAAAGGCAGAGAAACACAGTATCTTGTGCTCTAAGCCACTGCCTCATCCACAAGATAGTTCTTCCTCTTCATCGCATTACTTACCTATACACATCCCATGACAATAGCTTTTAGTAAACACAAAGATAAATGAAATTTGATGTATGCCATGTCAATACTTTTTTGTATGTAATAAAATACTTTAAACTTCTACTTTAGTGACTTTTTCTCAAGTAACTCCTGTAATATCCTTGATAAGCAGGATAGCTGTATACTATGAGGCTTTAGAACCTAAAAGTGACAGTCGTGTTCTGTCAAGAATCACTCAGCAAAGAGCCGGTATTGTCAGAAATGACTACCCAGCAGATAAGATGATGAAAGCATGTAATGCAGAAAACATTTCACTAGCCCTTGTCTTTCCCATCACATGTTTTGAAATGGAATGAGAACCACTGAGAAACTTGAGTTCAAGTAGCTGTGCTTTACATTGCATAGCAGTCTCAGGCAAAGAAGCTCCAAGGTGAAGACATGGCGATGCAAGATAATTTAACAGGTTGCAAATAGTGTAGTGGCTAGCACCTCTCCTTAATATGCTGAAAGTCCTAGGTTCAAGCCCCAGGGGCTTGAACTCAATAATCTCACAAGATCCTGTCCAACCCTATGATTCTATTCTAAATGACTTCTCAGAAGATGAGTTCAAGTGCTGTGCAGCCCTTAAAGAGAAGCACATTCTACAAGGCTGAACTGTGGGGGCCAGCTGACTGGAAGGTAACAAGTGTGTTCTAAGAAAGTTAATTTGAGCATTTACTCTGCTGATTTTGCTCTTCAGTGACTATCTCTGCTCGAAAACATGCTACACATACTAGCTGTATTATGAGTACTGTAGATTAGAATAAGGTATTAGCCCTGTCTCTTGGATCACTCCTTTTTCTCCTAAAAAGAAAATAATTCTCTAGCCCAAAATTTCCTGAATGCTCATAAAGGGTGACAATATGCTCACAGCACAGCCTTTTGCTGTGGCATAATATGAGATGAATCAGAAGAGCTGACAGTTCATCTGCACGCCTCCAAAGTTTGTTTATCAGCTGCAATGTCTCTTTGAGAACATACTGCCTCTCCCACATCAGGAAGCCAAAATAGATATGAGAGAAAGAGACTGTGTGTGTGTGTGTGTGTGTGTGTGTGTGTGTGTGTGTGTGTGTGTGTGTGTGTGTGTGTGTATTTCAGTAAACTATATATTCTGCTTAGCATTCAGTACAGCCCCCAGAAGGTAGACTCCAGATGGAGTATTCACATATGGCCATATATTAACACATCTATTTGGCATCTCAATGCAGCAGAGAGGTAGTGTTGCCTCGTGCAGACAGTGGTAGCTGGCTTCGGTACAGAACAACAACAAAATTTATCTGACACAATAAGCAAAAACATCCCTACAGAACAAAAGCTCCTCACAAAATGAAGCCATTCAAAACTGGACCTCTGAAGTCCTTTGAGTCATCTGACTGTGTTGAATTCCAGAGACAAAATCTTTATATCTAAAGCAAATGTTCTGCTTTAAATAAATGGGATTGACCTATGATCTTCCAGAATCCTATGTTCTACACTGCAATGTTCAGATAATTTTGATTAACCTCAATAAGAGTTATACTTGTCCTCTGTGGAGAAAAATAGACACTTTTGAAAGATTCCACCTATACTCCTGATTAGGACATTGGAACAACTGAAGTAGATGCTATCTCTAGAGAGTCATCCCATTTATTACTGGAGCTCCAGTATGTGCTAGGAGCAGACTTCAGAAGCTTTAAGTGATTCAGTGTAGAAGACTAGCTGACATGCTCAATAAAACTGTTATTTACATTACAACTTTGCCTTATTATATAAATTCCAGGTTTCCCAATGACGAAAGACAATAAGTGCAGAAAGAAACAAACCTCTGGCTATTGGCATCTAGAAAGCTAGGCTACATAACTAAAATAGGTTACATTCAAGGAAGTGATGAGATTATTATATGACAAAAGAGCCTATTTTAAATCCAGTTTAGTCCTGATTTCCACAATGTAAATACCTTGAACTATTTGAAAAAGTATAGAGAGGGAGTGAAAATTTATTTCTCTACAAACGATGCGCGGGAGAACACCAGTGGAAGGAAAGCTTTTAAAAAAAAAAAAAAGGATAGTAAGGCATGTAATAATAGTTCAGAAGTGGTTGCAGTAAAGAATGTTTATAGTACATGGAAAATGAAGATAACTAGCAAGAGCAAAGTCTACCAATGAAATGGCGTCTCTTGGTGGTTTCAGATCAACGGCAGATGGAAGCCTTTCTCGAAGATATGCTTTAGCTGAAGTTTATTGGGTTCAGAACAGGAGTAGTTGGTGAAATTTAAAGGCCTCTGATGTACAGAAGGTCAGACTATAAGTGGTCCTTTCTCGGCTGAAAGTCTGTGAATCTATAATGGGCCAAGTTCTCGAGCAACCCCAGTCCAAATAAACTGACTTCAGTGATGTAGCATAAATACAACTCAGTTTAAGACTTTTGCCTAATATGTTTTTATTTTTTTATGATAGGACAGAAGGACATATATGGAAATTAAAAGAAAAAACTCTCTCAAAATACCATATAATCTGGAGCAACACATCTCCTGCCTCAGTAATGGTTAGGTCTCAGCTGACCTATTGGTCATCTGTAAACCCATTTTAATGAATCAATGACAATTTATGACAACTAAATGACAACTAAAACCACAGGCTTTAGTTTCAGCCTCCAGCATCAACCCTGAATGCTCCATGCTCACTTCCTTTACAGGATTCTGAAATTAGCTAAATAGAAAGTAAGACCTGACCTCTTGACACAAGCAGACATTGCATCATGTACATAAACAACTGAAGAGAGGAACAAGACAATGAGCTAGGCAAGTAGGTCCCAAGAGATCTACAGTGTGGCAAGAGGGCAAGTCAGAGCTCTGGATGCTCAGTGAGAACTGGCCCAGGGCCAGAGCCTCAGCCCGGGCCAAGGTTGGAGCCAGGCTGCTTGGCACTGTGGCCAGGTAAGGAGGTCCTGGGGGGGGCATTTGGGGGCAAGTGAGCTGCCTGGCAGGGAAAGGGCACATGGGAGGGGGTCAGCCCGGGGCAGCAGGAGAAGGTAGCTTGGAACGGTGGAGGGTTGGGGGAGGAGCAGCAGCCAGATGGGGGCCAATAGCAGTAGCTGGGGTGGGGGGCCTGGCATTTGAGAGGGCAGGAACTGGCACGTGGGTAGGTGTGGGGGGGCAGTAGCTGGGGGATGGGTGTGTGGGGAGCCGTAGCTGGGGGTGGGGTAGGCATTTGGGGAGCAGTAGCAGGGGTGTGGTCAGGTGTTTGGGGGGCCAATAGCTGGGGTGCCTGAGGGGGACCTGCACCCATGTGAGCAGGGCCCACCAAATTATACTTTAACCCCTGAATATAAGAGAATGTATTGTGCAGTAGTGAGGTTTAGTAAATTGCAGAATAGTTTCCCCAGATGAAGTTCTGGAATCCCTATTACCAGGATTAATCAAAACTAGATAGCAATAAATATAGTATAGGAAACAACCCTGCATGATCAAAGGGATGAGGCTATATGCCCTAAATCTTTGTAGGATTCCAATATAAGTGAATTAATAAGCAGAGACAAAAACACCTGGGAGAGGTGCACCAATCTGCCACATGCCTGCACAGCCCATGTGGTGACCATCTATCTCCCACTGATTCTGTGTTATGATGAGGCAAGCTGGCATTGACATACATGCTAAACCACAGATATTATGCTTCTTGATTTGTTAAGAAATAATTCAGTGCGTTCCCAACAAAACATTTCACTCTTTCCATGTCACCTTCACTGAGCAATATGGAAAAACTCCCCACTGATGGATGAGTGGTATAACCCGAAAGAGACTGAAAAATAAAAGATTCCACTACTCTGATGTGAACACTCACAACTTGGAAACTCAGCTAAGCCATCCAGTATCTCTTATGATGAAGGTAATATCCTATTAAAATGTACAAGTAATTTTACACTTTTAAGTTTACAGCTGTTGGCTGATCATAGGGCAAGTTCTCCCCTAATTTACAAACATACAGTTTCATAAAGACAGGGCAGAATTTGATTTAATTGTATGCCTATTCAGCAGAGGGTTTGTTTGGTTTTTTTTAATTTCTGTGCAGGTTGAAGGTGTCAGTTGAACAACCTGGGAAGCTGAAGTCCTCTGTTCAATTGACAGAACAGGTACAAATGGGACACCAGCAGTCATTATTATGTAAACTTCCCCGTATGGTCTTTATCAAGGTACCTCCCCCTGGCCTGGGTGGAACACAGCCAGAGAAGAAAAAGCAATTCAGTTGCTGAGTCCATTTATTCCTTGGACTCTCTATCAACTCCCAGTAAGGGTACCAACTTTTTGGGAAGAAGGAAATATTGAGAAGTGGACATTTTTGTACACTAGGAATTGTACTGAGACTTTTTTCCAACTTATTTCTCACAGTCCATTGAACAAGTGTTAACAACATTCATTGGCTAATGACCTGGATTGCTTTTGATAGCCTTTACAGGTTTCATATTCATGATTAATCCTCTGAGCTGGCCAATTGCTGTCTCTACAGGGCTCTACTCAGAGCTGGGTGGATCATTCACATTTGCTTGGCAAACCTATCTGCTCTCTCAGTATATAAATTGTCCATGGTGTGTCCAAATATGTTCCGTTTAAAATTATTCAGCAAAACCCTTGTCTGAAGACATTGAAACATATGTATTCTTTGTTTACAGTTTGTATAAGTGTACTATTCAGGGTGTGTGTGTGTGTGTGTGTGTGTGTGTGTGTGTGTGTGTGTGTGTGTGTGTGTGT
>ML682021.1:7340094-7362627 GCA_007922195.1 Podocnemis expansa | reverse complement strand
TGTGTGTGTGTGTGTGTGTGTGTGTGTGTGTGTGTGTGTGTGTGTGTATTTCCTATCAATTTTGGATGGCATGTGACTTGTTTTAATCATAAACAACCCAGTGCTGTGTTTGAACTGAAGTGCCATAATTCCAGTTAAAAACAACAAACTGCTGTGATTGTCTCATTAAAGGAGCAACAGACCTTACTAATGTTCTAAGAGAGTGTTGGACATTTCATGTCAGGTGATTATGGAGAAATTTGGGAATGGGGATGTGTTGGGGTCATTGGCCAATAGTAGCCAAGCTTCAGGAGCATGGCTGTGATAGAACAAGCAGGCTTCTGGAATCATAGTTGCTGAACCAGGGTTGCACTAAGACAGAAATACTCAATGCATTTTATGTGTTGGCTGGCAGCATCCAGACAGAAAGCTACAGCAGTAAAGCATTTTAGGGAACTCATAGTTACATGACAAGCAGTGATACAACCTCTCACTGGTCTGAACTCTATCCCAAAATGTGACAATGTGATCTAAAAATTACTACACGAGAATGACACCACTAATAACACCCCAATCAAAAGTCAGGTGGCTGTTCATTTTCTATCTAGTGTCACAGATGTGAGGCTGTTCTGTAATAATTTATAAATGCTGTATGTTGGCCCAGTTACTGGGACATTTACTATACTAACATATTGGTCTAATTTAATGGGGGGCTGTGAGGAAAACAAACAGGAAGAGAGACAAAAGACTCAAGATAAACCAGACCTCAGCAACAAACACTTGAGGACTCATGTGACAAAAGCAGAGCCATTAGCTCTGAGGACTGTGGCTTGACCTCCTGTAGAGTCTGCAGGACTGGTTTTGAAATGCAAAGCCAAAACTTAAAAATTGACAAGAACAAAGGAACTCTGGCTGAATTAAAAGGGACTTTCTTTTCCAGGGGAGAGGGAGGAGTTAGGGAGCTGTTATGAGGAGCAGACTGAGATGTCTGAAAAAGGTAGGGTAGGCTACTGAAGTCACCACCCAGGGATCCAGGGCTTTAGGTATGCTAGACCTACACATAGCTCGAGGTAGGCAATCCCCACTATGCATGCACAGTAGCAGGCAAGCCCATTTGGAGTAGCATGTGGTACCCTCTGTGGCGCCACAGAAATTGATGCTCCTGCCACCAAAAGCCACCTGGGTGGCTTCTTTTGGGGGCAGCTGGGGTGCACACATGGTGCAGAAAGAAGCCACCCAGAGCAACTCCTCTGTGCAGCATGCTGCTGCCAAATGGAGCCACTCCAGCAGCTTCTTTCTGTGCTGTGCCTGGGGACCAACCCCCCCTCATCCTCGGGCACTCTGCTAAGAGGAGCCACTCAAGGCAGCTTCTTTTCTACAGCATCCCTGGGGTTAACTCCATCCCACTGAAAGTAGCTGCTCCAGGTGGCTTTTGGTGGCAGGAGCAGCTCCTTTCAGCAGTATGCCTAGGAAGCACCAGCCCCACCCCTCCAGCCATGGCCAATTCCAAATTTTCAGGCAGCTGCAGCTTTTTTCATTGAAGAGAGCCACCAGCACTGGTTGAGGGTCAGGGAGGAGGTGCTGGTCCTGACATAGACTATTTGATATGTAAGGTAGGCTTAGAAGCTGTGCCTAACAGCCTCTGAAGGGGGGCATCTAATCTGCATGGGTCCTGTATTAGCATGAACACAAAGAGCACAATTAGGTATTAGCATACTGGGTGCAGGGCATAGTGTGTAATGGTATTTGGGGTTGATCTGATCAGAAATCTGTTAATATTTGTAATTCTACTGAGGGGAAATATAAAATTACTGTCTTTTTGTGAAATGCTACTCTCTGTTTCAAATCTGTCTGGGTTAGTTAAAGGGTAAAAGCTACATTTGGTTAAGAAGAGGCTTGTAGGAAAGGCAACTGCAAGTTTCAGCCTTAAAGAAGTTGAAAGACAAAGGTGGGGATTTGAGTCTCTTTGCCTCTCTCCCTATTGCCTTCCCTGTCTAATGCTAGATCTGGCTAGGCTTCTTCTGAGGTCTTTGTCATTTAAACAGAGGTAGCTGTTTGCACCTCCTTAAAGTTAAGAGCTAGAATTACTGAAGAGAGAAGCAAACTCTCTCAGAGCTAACATTGCTAGAGAGAGAAAAAACCCTCTCTCTGAGCTGAAATTACTGAAAAGGAGCAGCAGATGAAGAAGCCAGCAGACAGTGAGAGCAGCAAGCTGGGTGGTGTGAGTGACCAGTGGGTGGAGCCGGTGACAGTGGGTAGAACCAAGGGATGGTGCTATTGGATGGAGTGAGTAGCTAGTAGATAGCGCTGGCAGACAGCTGGCATGAAAGACACTTCCTACAAACCCTAGGTTTGGTTGGAAGCCTAGTTAGCACTGATTTTCCAGATTGATGCCAATTTTGCTAGCGAGTTTACCTTTGCTGTTATGATATGTGGGATCATGTTGGAGGCCTGATTAGCACTGATTCCCCAGATCAGTGCCGGTTTTGCCATTAAGTCTTGTATGTTCTGTTATGCGGTGTGGTTTGTTGGGACCTTTACTCTGTACTGATTTGCTAGATCAGCACTGATTTCTGTTATTTGGCCTTTTATACTCTGTTTTACTATTATTAAAAGTTTTGTTTACTACACTCAGACGTGTACTTGCGAGTGGGGAAGCCTTACCCCATTGGGATGCCCAGGAAACAGTGCAGGATCTCCCAGAAATCTGGGTGGGATCTTGAGCCAGTTGGTGGTGTTACATTATTGGGAAACCCCTAGGTATAGAACCCAGCCTTTGTTCTGCCAGCCTGCTGTGGCAGAAGGGTTACAGATGTTTTTAAATCCTTTTCTTTATTGCTTCCAGTGTTAAAATAAGCAATACTTTGGTGTTTAAGATGGTTGTTTGTCCATATGCTTAACACTGACCACACACTCATGAAGGGAAGAACCACAGGTGCCCAGGAGCAATGCTGACCCAGGAAAGGACCCTGGACCCCCTGGTCCTGGGGCCCAGATCAGGCTCCTGCCCCTATCAGTCAAGCCAGGGTTGGGGCTGGAGAATGCAGTTGCCACCGCAGGTGGCCCGGCCCTGGGACTTGGGACACAAGCACGCTGTGCCCAGCACGACTGATGGTGCCAAACCCAGTGAAATGGGCTGTGTAGCCTGGTTAATACACAGGACACAGTTGCTTAGGGCCCAGCTGGAAAGCAGGAGAGCTGTGGAATTCCATTTGAGGGAATGAGACCTAACACCAGAATGGGTGCATTCAAAGAGGCCATAAAAGGGACAGAAGTGTATCTAGCCCACAATGACGACAAGTTCTCAAGTTAAAGCAGACTCTTAGATTGCAACTTTTACTTAATATCTTTTTTGGAATTAGCAGTTGCCTCATCTGTGACAAAATGCTACACTGATTACTTAGACAAAGCCCACTGACTTCTGTGCGAGTTTGCTGGCATGAAACCTGAGTAAAGATTTCTGGGTCTGATCTCCCTTGCTAATGAGGGAAATCACACATTCAGAGTATTAGTTTCCTCTTAATGAACCCCAAAAAAACCTATTGTCATAAACAGGCATTATTCATATGCATCAGTTAGGCAGCTTGGGTTCCTTAATGGGCCGTAGAGGCCACTCACTGGTTTACGTCTGTCAGAATCAGTGATTGCTACATCATCTTTAATTCATGCTTACATCACTGGCCATAATTCTTCTCAACCAGAAGAAAACACTGCATGACAGGGGAAACAGGCAGACCATATTGAATTAAGTATATTCAATGGAGCCAAATACAGCATAATGGCATAACCAGGCACCACTGGAAGAAGAGTGCAGTCCTGTGAAGCTCTGAGAATCCTTAGCAGCCACTGAATATTTTTTTTTTTTTTAATTTCTGGCTGAAATGCTGGTTCTTTCTTTGTTTTTGTGGTGCTGTTTTTAGTTCTTTAGATTCTGCCAGGTCACTCTAAAACATTTGCAGCACATATTTATAATTATTTGTATATAAGATACCTTTTATTGCACCCTGTGACTGGGAACAATCTTTTTGTTACAGATTTTTTTTAGTGTTTTCCAGTGTAATATTTCTTCTTCCTTCCAGTGGGTTTGTTTATAAGAGATGTTATGATTATTTATTGCTTTGATGATCAGAGCATTTATGCCAAAGAAAAGGGGGTTCCCTTGTACACAGACCCAGCAGCAATACAACAGGGGTGTATATACTGAATTGCTTAGGAACACCTTGTTACCTTATAGACCTTGAAAAACACCACAGAAGCAATATACTATCCAAGTCAGAGATCTTCTCTATTTTGTTTACAGCTGCTCAAAAAAGCAATGTCCAGGATTTTCAAAAGCAAGTCCAAATGCCTCAGTTATTGAGTATCCAAGCTCCAACACATTACAGGCCAGTTTTCAGAAAATGCTGAGCATTCAGCCTCCCAAAATCAGACCTCTAAGAACAACAGGAGTCCTGGGGCACCTTAAAGACTAACAGATTTCTTCAGGCATAAGCTTTCATGGGCTCCAACTCACTTCATCAGAGCCCATGAAAGCTTATGCCCAAAGAAATCTGTTAGTCTTTAAGGTGCCAAAGGACTCTTGTTATTTTTGCTGCACTTAGACTAACATGGTTACCCCTCTGAAGACCTCTTTAAGGTGTCCCATGACAGTGCCCAAACATTGACAATCAATCACTTGACACTTTTGAAAATCTTGGCCAAGTTGTACATCCTGTCATAAGCTATATGTATATCTTCCCAACAGGAATCCAGTCAGCTCTTTGAAATGCTTGGCTTTCTAGCCCGAAGTAAATATATTAAGTAAGCTGCAGGATATGTACATGAGCATGCTTACATGGTGGTAATGATGTTACAGCAGAATAATTGTATGATTTATTGGGTCTTGTGGAAAAAAAACAAGGCAAAACCTCGTCCCTCCATGGGAAGAACCAACTCAGTAGAAAATGGAAACAAGGAAAAATGAAACACGAACCAGGCCCAGTTCAAACATGCAAACTTTCTAATAAAAAATCAAAACCAGATGCTGTTAAAGATGAGTGAAAATTAAAGAAGATAAATTAAAGAAATGTTTTCCAGAGAATGATTCTGCTGCACACAAATTGTTTCTGCATGGGAAAAAATTAACAAATTACTATGCTGTCTGTTTTCAAGTTTCCATTAATAAGTCAGGGCAGGTTCCCTGCTGATCCTCATGTCCCAGCTCCCTCTTCACCTCAGATAGCTTTATCTCAGCATGGGTTAACAGAGCAAGCCCAGAACCAAGAGCCAGGGTCTCAGCTTTAATACTAACTCATGGTACCAGTGTACGTATGACACTTAAAGGGCAGCTCTATCTTGAAAAGTGACTCATTTTGATGCTCCATTGTCATCATGCCTCCCCAATTTCCCTATCAAATGTGCACAGTTTACAAGTAAATAGGGTTCTCCCTCTCTCCCCCCATTGTCAGTAAACTCATCTTGGACACTGACAATGAAACATCATTCTTCCCCTCTTGTGCCTCATTCCCAGTAATGAAGATGGTGTAGAACAAACTATGCACTTAAGTAGGGAAGTCCCCAACTCTTCTTTGTGTATTGCAGGGACTTCTACGTGTATAGGAACTTCTACAGCCACACTGAAAGTGAGTTCCTATATATAGATTTCCCTGTAACCATGTTGCTGCTCAATTTCATTTTCGTTAATAAATGAAGTGATGTTTAAGACCCTCAAACACTCTTTTATTCAATGTATTTAGATTTATTGCACAAAGACTGCCTATTCAATTGCCAGAGGCACTTCCAAAGCAATTGTAATTATGACATTATACTGAAGGGAGGGGGGAAAAAACCAATAAAGTTGAACCAGTTAGCCAAATAAGTAAATGCCCCAGTTGCCTCTTAACCCCACATTCCCTAAGTCCTCAACCCTCTTTAATTGTCTGGAAAAACAGATGGGGTTTTTAGTGTAACTCAAAGGTCAACAAATTGGGCCTATTTCAGACTGAGGAAAGTGAATTCCAGAGCTCAGTGACTTTCACAGAGAACATCCCATCAGCAGCTCCTTCTTGTGTCCATGAAGGTTGTTCCTGAAGCATACCCAGGCACACAGGTCTTAGATTTAGCAATGTCACACAATGAGCGACTGATCTCTTGAATAAGATCATTTACAGTTTATAAGTTGAAATCTACATCAAACTCTTCTCAGAACCCAAACATAAAAAAAACTGCAGACCACAGAGTGCTGGCATGCTATGTTCCCAGTCCTATATGCCACATAACAATATGTCAACTGCATTTTGAACTAGCTTAAGTTTCCACATACATTTACGGCAAAGTCCCTTGTGTAGTACTTTGCAGAAGTTTAATCACAAGATGACAAAGTCATAGATGACAGCAGTTAGTGTCTCATCCAAGAAAAATAAAATAAAACCCACAACCTGCTAGCCAGAGACAGATGGAAAAAAGCAGTCCTGGCTAAGGCAGCTAAGTTTTTAATAAAGCCCCAACCCCACAAATTATGAACTCAAAGTAACAAATCATGGACACCCACTCTCTCTTAAAGAGATGGACTGAATCTCTCCCAACTCTTCTAGCTGGTTCCCCAACCTACCACTACCTCAGTCTTGTCTGACTGAGTCAGGTAGCTCTCATCTGTTCCCAGACTTCATCCAAAGGCTTGAGATAAAGGATTCAGCTGCAGCAGTTGGCTAAGTCAAAAAAGATGGAGATATGGGTATGTAATTTACATTCAAGGGAAAGCTGAAGCTAGTGTGATTGGCAAGAATGCACTGTTACTGAAAGTCACAGACACACTAATTGGTGAGTCTCTTAAAGTGAAACCTCTTGAGCATGTAACTATACCAGCTTTTAATTTCCACTTTTGCTTGAAAACAACTCTGAAAATAAGACCAAACCCAGTAATCCATGATTATGAGTTATTTTCTTTAAAAAAAAATTCAATTTTTAGCAAATGTGGCACTCATGATAGATGCAGAAATGCCATCCTGGGAGATGGATGTCATTATTTTATCCACAGAACAATTACAGCAAGCTTCCCCAATTCTGCTCGACTAATGTTTCCCTCCTCTTCCTTCACCTGAAACATACACCCTTAGGGCAGATGGCAACTCAGCGTCCAGGCTCATTCAGTCCGAGGCCATTCCGCTGAAACTGCCAACCAATATATCAACTCCCTATAGCAATTTCTGCTACATCCATGCCTGTTTGTTAGTAATTTGGAGTGCCTCATATCAACTGGCCCATTAGTTTCTTTAGATTTATTGTGTCATTGCTGAAATTAGATGGACTTGAACTTATGTATCTGTGGAAACTTTCCCCTGTTTCAAATCCAGTCCATGCTGGCAGTGGCATCCAATGATGTCACCAATTTCTATTCAGTTCCCAATGTTCATATCACAACATGCCATCACAAATTAGACCTAACTGGAACCCTTACTGGAAGTCTCAGCATAGAGTCCAAGAACAGAACAGGCAGAGAATGAAATACATTCTTTTAGGTAGATTTGAGTGCCACCAGCTTAGGCTGAAGCTCTTCCACAGAAATCTTACACTGACAGGTTGTACTTCCTCTGTAACTAAAAGAAAGCACTTTTAAAGTGCACTAAAAATTATATTTAAAAAAGTTTATTCCTCTCTCATATGGAAGCAGTTCTGTAAAACTGAAATATGATGATATGCAAGAGAAACGATCAGTAAAAGGCCAGTCTTTTCCCCTTTCATATGCAAATATTTACTTTGACAGTATTGAAACACAACTTGGAAAAAATCAAAGAATAATGTTTATTTTGACAATGTAAAATAGCATTAAGGCTTAGAGTGAAAATTAGATGCAAAGACATACACTAAGGTCCCAGCTCATTAATTATAGTAACATAAAAGAGATGGAAAAAACCAACCGCCATTGCTAGCAAAGCAGGTTTGGACTAAATTACAGAAAAAGAATAATAAAGCAAGTTGGGACTGGATCATCTGATTATTCTGTTCTATTCATTTCCACTGAAGCACCTGGCATTAGCCACCTTAGGAAGGCAGAATATTGGACTATATGGACCACTGGTCTGACCCAGCATGGCTGTTCTTAGGTTATTATTTTGAAGTTATCCAGTATCTTAGATGCTGACCTCATTTATTATTATTTAGATAAGAATTCAACTGGGGTTTGACTTCATAGTTGACCAAAATACTTTGGACCTGTTTAGCTGCCTGAGAAATACTTCTCAGCATATCAAAACTGGTGTTTAAATGTAGTGCTTACAGTTTCACCTCTTTCCAACTTAACTTATTGGGGAACTTTCCTTAGCTTCTTAGAAAACAGAAAATGAGCTTTCTGATCTGACTGCCAGGTTTTACACTTGAAACCTGCATTTAATTAACTCTAAGGATCTTTAATATTCTGCTAACACGCGGGGTAACAAAGAACCCTCTACTGCTGATGTGTCAATGTTTTTTTCATGTGTGTATGATTACGACTTAATTATTAAAAACAATTCATTGTGTTTGAAACCCGGCACATCGTTAGCATGAAAGAGAAGTTATCCCGATGTCAAAGTCTCAGTAGTTTGTACACAAAAATAAAGATTTCAGGAGGTGACACGAACGTCAACGGCCTGAGCTGCTTATGATTAAAACGTGATGTCAACTTCTCATGATTTTTTCAGCTAATTAGCAAGATTTATATGTATCCAAAAGAAAACCCTCAGAGAAGACAAGGCTGCATGCAGTGATTAATGATGTTCATTTTCCACTTGGAGCAGAATACTACTACATTCTTAGGCAATGGTGTGAAGCGGAAAAGAGCAAACACTTCCATCTCTCCATTTGTTTGTTATTTAATCTAATCCCCCCCCCCCAACACTTGAAAGAAAAGGAACCATCTTTCTTTCAATCCAGCATGGGAGAAATCCTGGTCTTCTGAAAATCAATTGCTCAACTCTTCTTGACTTCTGGCCCTGGATTTCAACCCAGTTTCTTTATATATCACAGACAGCCCACCCCAACCTGAAGCAACTACTCGCCAGCAACCATACACCATACAACAAGAACACTAACCCACAACAAACTAACACTAACCTGAAACAAACCCCGTTGCCAACTCTGCCTATACATTGACTCCAGCAGTACCACTGGTCCTAACTATGTCAGCCGCGTTATTGGGAGCTCATTCACCTTCACGTTTACTAATATGATCCATGTCATCATGTGTCAGAAAAGTCCTTCTGCCATACACATTGAGCAAACTGGACTGTCCCTGTGCAAAAGAATAAATGGGCACAAATCAGATACCAAAAATGGTAACACCCCTAAACCAGTAGGAGAACACTGCAATCTCCCTGGACACACCAAAGCAGACTTGAAAGTTGCCATATTCCAACAAAAGAACTTCAAAAACAGACTTCAGTGTGAAACTGCAGAGCTGGAATTGATCTGAAAACTTGACACAATCAGACTGGGTCTGAATAGGGAGTTGGAATGCTTCTCTCATTACAAAAATTGTCTCTGTTCACACATTCTCACCTTCTAATCAACAAGTGTGAATGGACCTCATCTACCCTAAGTGAATCGACTCTGTTAGCACTTGCCTTCCCCATTGTATTATGCCTTCCTTTGCAAGCGTGTATATACCTCCTAAATAGTTTCCAGTCATGCATCTGACAAAAGTGGGTTGCAGTCCATGAAAGCTTATGCCTGAAGAAGTTTGTTAGTCTTTAAGATGCCACAGGATTTTCATTGTTAGAGCTAGAACAGTGACAGTTCAATGCCTCCTGAGATGCTGGGAAGAGCATGCTCAGCAGAAGTTATTACTACATCATTTAAATAGTTATGACATCATGTGCTTCACCCCAGCCCTGATCTCCTGGACAAAGGCCACTAGATGAGGTGGTTCCACGCTCCCAAATCTGAAACTCATTCCTTCTGCAGTGTGTAATGTATGCTGGCAGAACTAGCTGGTCCCACCTGGTGCTGCAGGAATTCAAGCAGCCATGTTACAGGTGCTGTGGGGTGAGGGAAGGTGTTCTCTGCATCTCTCCTCAATGCACCACTGCTGGTGCAGCTATAATTTGGAAGGTCAAGTGGAGTAGACTATTTCAAGAGAAAAGATAGTACACAAAAGTTAGTTAAACTCTTCTACTTGGTAATAGAACTACACAGAATAACTAGTTCCATTCAGACCTAGTAGATGCTGGTGCCACTCAGCTGAAGTCAGATACATTTAAATCCTAGTTGACCTGGGAGCAAAGTGTTTTGTTATTTTTTTTTTGACTATAAGCTGTTTTGGGGCAGGGACTAGGTCTTCCTTTGTGCATGCAAAGGGCCTGGTGCATGTGGGATGGCACCACAATCCAATCCTCACTAATATTCTGTCTTAATTTACAGTCTTAGAAACATTTAATAGTCACATTACGAAGTCTGAACTTCCTCACTGCACCTATTTACACTAGTGATAATGATGGCTCATTTTATAGATATTGGTATCTTGGGGTTATTAGCATGCTAATTCTCCTATTGCTTTTTAACAAACAAATGCCAGTACCTCTTCCTGTAACAATATTTAATCCTTTCTTTACTCTTCAACAGACGGTTTAGTTTGGAAGTAATGGGATGACAGCAATGGTTTGGCATTTACACTAAATACTGTATAGCATGTGGTGCATCCTTGATGTCTCAAGTATGGTGACATTCACAGGGAGACCCACATGAGAGCTGTGACATAGTATTCTATTTTCACCTAAAAAAAAATCTTATCCTGTTTGTCAGAGAGAATTAAAAACATCCTAGGTTAAACCATACAATGTTTCACTTTCCATGAAACAGGAATATTTGCACAGAGACTTAAGTGTTGTCAAATGGTGGAATAAGATAATTTAGCAAATAATCCAGGATTTCCATCAAAGGGGTAATTGGCACTCTGCTTTTCTCTATGTCATGGGTACTTCAAGTTTTTGCTCTGTAGCTCTGTTGTCTCTAATTTAAAAAACCTGAAATGAGAAAAGCAGTAGCTGAAGATTAATAACATCTCTCTGCACAACTGAGATGATTAGAAATGGGACAATGTGATGATGCATGGTAATGATATTGTAGCTACACTGCAAAATACCTTCAGGCTTGCAATGGTGTCCTCTTGACTCCTTGAATGATAGGCTGCCCAGAATTTCAATGTGAAAGATCAAGAGAGCTGTCACACAGAGGAGAGGGAAAGGAAGATGCCAAGAAGAGGTCTTAGTGGACATCAGAGTGTGTAAATGGAAAGGTGAGAAAGGAAGTGTTGAAACCTCCTTTATTTCAGACAACACACTTCCAAAGCCTTCCCATTACATTCTCATCTCTGTCCTCACCACTTGTTGATGGTTCACATCTTCTGCAAGTGGGGAGCTCATTTGGAAGGCCTGTGGAAATGGACAGGTTGAAGGGGAAAAACTCTCATTCAAGCAGGTAAGGGGGAGATTCTTCAGGAGTTTACTAATATCCAGAACTACACCCAGGGAGAAGCTTTATGAACAGGGCCACAAAGAAGAGTCAACCACTGGTAAGATGAGGAAACTGTGAGGACCACCACATGGGAGAGAGGCTACACTTTACTGGGACCCAGAGGTCCTGGGGGGCCCAGACCAGGCTACAACACCTATTACCAGGTCATTCTTGTTCCAAGTTTGCACTGGACCTGAAAAAAATTATGTTTGGGCCTTGGGAATGGAACAGAGGCCCAGGTGAATGATCATCTTCAAGAGACAGAGGAGGGCAGAATCCATCTAGGTTACCAGATGTCCCAATTTTATAAGGACAGTTCTGCTATATATGGGTGATATTATATATATATATATATACACACACACACACACACACACACACACACACACACACACACACACACTATACATATATGCTCCCACCCAGTCCCAATTTTGCACACTTGCTATTTGGTCACATGACATCAGCACCTCAGATGGATAATCTATCTGAGATGCTAATGTCTTGCTCTCTCAATTGGTAACTACTTCACACTCCACAAGAATGCAGCACTCGCTGTTGCCAGTGACCACATCCAGCTACTAGCCAATGTGAAGGAAGAGGCAAAAGCAGTCTTTGTAGAGCCCCTCCCCACATTAGGACACCTGGGCCACAGCCAGCACTAGCACTCCCCATCCAACTGGCACTCAGGGGCTCAAACACCAGGGATCTGCTGAGTCTCCTTTACAGATGTGCAAGTGTAGATTCCCTGCACTTTCTTCCCATCCACATGCAACCCAGCTGTCCCAGGAGCTGTAATCTAACCCCCAGAGAGTATTATTTGTAATATTATTAGTAACATAAGAACATCTGGGAACATTTCTTTTTCCATAAACCATTTGGCAAAAACAACAGAATTTTGGTGAAATTACAGCATTTCTGTTTCCAGTTCACCCGCATTCAACTGCCTGCTGACAGGCCCTTCCAAGACAACAATCCCAAGGCTCAGTTTGCCTCAACAGGTGTCTCGGTCAGGCAAGGGAGCCAAAGCAGAGATCAGAATAATTTAAAGTAACATGAGTTGGGTTTGTTGTTATTTTACATTAGATTTAAAACAAGTGCTTTTTAACTTGTATTGTTCTTCTCCATTCTGCACTGTAAGAGAGTTACTTGATGAAGATAATTTAGAATTTCTAGTTCTCTCAAGGAACAAACAGAAGACCAGCATTTTAAAATCAAAACAAAAAATTACTAGCCCCAAGTTTGGGAATCTATTGAAAATGGATTGAACAGGGGCTCATGTTTAAAATTATTTTGGTATGGGTCCTTAATTTAAAGGCTTATTGTTCACATGTCCCATAACTCTATCATCACCAACTGTAAAAAATTAATTTTGAAAACACAATTAATGCAGAATATAAGAATTTAATAACACATCCAAAATATCATAACAAACAAGGAGTCCCCTGGCACTTAAAGACTAACAAATTTATTTATCAGATGAGATTTCCTGGGAGAAAATCCCACCTTCAAAGCATCTGACGAAGTGGGATTTTTCTTCCATGAAAGCTCATGCAATAAAATAAATGTGTCAGTCTTTAATAGTGCCACAGGGCTCCTTGTCTGTTTTGCTCAACTAGACTAACATGGCTACCCCTTTGGAACTTGCCAAAATATGTTCAGATTTTCCATTTTGTGAAGATATGGTACAATAAACTTAAAAGATGTCAAAAATTAAGTTTTTGTACCAGTGCATTTTATACAGCTGAGCTGTATCTGGCTGTACTGAAAGCCATTTAAGAATGTTGCTCATTGTTAATTTATGCCTGGCTAGTTATTAATGCTATTCATGGAAAAGCTTTCATTGCACTAGATTGCTACATGACAATGACGAAAGCAATTTTCACCTATAAATTTATACATATTAATGATAAATGGATGATATTCATAAACATGAAGTCTTGATGGTGCACATTTTGAATTTAAGTATTTAAGCTGTTTCCCTTAATCTAAGTGAAGACTGCACATTGTATACAGAAAATGAAAGGGGCCCAACTGTGCTTTTGGATGCACATATCCTGTTCCCTAAACTTAAGGTTAGTCAAAATTGTATATACATCCAGAGGTAAAACAGGCCCCCAAACTAGTGATGTTAGCAAATTTGTGGAATAAACGAAAGTTTCTGATACATTGCAATCATAGGCCACTTAGTCAGCACTTTTCCAGTTATTAAAATCAGATGCTTTGCATCAAATTTCATTTTAAATGAATCCATTCCTTTTGATGCAGCTGATACCCCCTTGAACCATATTCTAGGTGCCTTGAACATGTTAAATTAGACCTAAATTACACAGCAAGCAGCAGAGCTGCATTGAATTATAGGGCAATGCTAATTAGTTACAAAATCATTCAGTCCCCTTTGGATTTAGTGAGGTAATCCTAAAAGAGCACAGAGTTAAAATGTCTATATTACAGTAATATAAAAAGTCTCACTTATCCTGACAAAAGCCAGGAAATCCAGTCAGCTCTAAAATCTACATCCATATTCCAACCCTCAGGCCTTCTCCCAATCCCACAAAACATCTTTTTTTTCTTTGCGTTAAATATTAGAAGCATCATCCTTTGAGACGAGAGGAACACCATCGCTTTTGTAAATATGGCACTAGAGAATTTTAAGAGCATGGGCTATAAAGCCGATAGATTTTAAGGTATTAATTGTCAACCTGTGAAAATCAGTAAAGTTCCATTAATTTCTATGGAGCTTTGCTGATTTACAGCAGCTGGGAATCTGGCACTGCATTTACTGGTCATCCAAAGGAGCTGTAAAGTTCTATTATGCAAGTTCCAGGCCAGATCTTGATCTCACTTACATCTCAGGAGTAACTCTGTAGGATTACTACTGATTATCACCACTGTAATTGAGAATCTGGCACCCAGATTGTCCCATACTACAGGAGCAGAATACAATGCAAGTATCACAAAACCCCTTAAGAAACAATTCTATGTTCAAGCAGAGCTCCCAAATGCTCTCTTTCCAGCTTTTCCAAGGGACTCAGGAGCTGGATTCACCAAGTTACCTACAAGGCAAAGAAAAGACTAGCAGAGTCTTAAGAAGTTTATATGGGGGCAGCTAAGAGACTGTGGGGACAGGAAACTGTTGCCCAGTTTAGAACCAACTGGGGGCAGAGCTGTAACAAGGTCTCTTGTTTTGGGTGCCCCCAGAAGGCATCACAAAATGTTTGAACATTCTAGATGAGAAAAAAAGTCAGTCTGTTCTTCCAAGCATTAACAACTGCACATTAGGGGCACCATCTCTATAGTATAGTTTAAGGAAATTAACTGATTAGCTTTTGTAAAGTCCTTTGAATACAGAGAACAGTAAATACCTGCTGGTTACCACTATCACTAAATTCCATCTTGGTGTTTGCTGACACACTACTTAAAGGGCCACCTGTTCCGTCTGAACTCTGAATAAGCATTGACATGGACTTCTATTGGGTCAGGATTCAGGCATAAGAATCTGATCATAAGACATGTATAAATTCAACGGGAGTTGCAGGTGCTCAGTACTGGGATCATTTGTCAGGATCCAATCTGCTCACAATTTATAATACGATCAGAACTCAAACAAAAATGCATCCGTGCTTATGTATTATAGGTACAAAATAGTAAACAATAAACAATTTAATCATTTCAAATTACCCTTACTTCAAAGAGAAGGCGCTATTTCCCTCTAGTAATACTGCACCCGCCACTTCACTTGACCCTCAACACACCACTTGAATGACAATCTAGCATTCATCTCTCTCTTATTACCATCTAGCATGCTCATTAGGTGACAACATTGCAATTATACAGGCATGTTTGCATTCTGATCCCACTGGAAATACTCCAATGCCTGCCTGGGCTTTCTACAGGCCTAAACTTCCGCCCCTTTTTCTCCACTGGACGAGGTCAGGAGAAAAATATCTATTTTTCCTGCAAGACAGAGGGCCAGAATTGCACCTGCTGGCCTAGACAGGTAGAATTGTGCCCACTTGCACCAGTGGTGAATTTGGCACAGCATTTGAAAATAAAAACAGGTGGTTGTTCTGTGACTCTTTCAAAGAGTTCAGCACAAAACTATTAAGTCTGAGAGGATAAGGAGGAAAACAAGGAAGGGCTAGGAAGAAAGCAGTCATGGGAAAAGGAGAATAGCCAGAGAAACAGGGAATAAAAATCTACCTGCATATATGAAATCAGAAAGAATGAGGCAACATGTTAGGCATAATGATAACCTCAATCATTGTTGGGAGACCAAGATCCCAGCACTGGCCAGGAACCAGTCTGCTGGATTGGACTAAATTGTTACATGGACTTATTCTTTGAACAATTAGAGTATTTAATAAATTATATCTTGTATACTGTAAACAATTTTTTTATTCTTAAGGCCCAGGTCTGGTCTCTTTAAAGTTGGAATTCATTGTCTGTCTCCTGGCCATATAGATGATGGGAGCCTAGCTACCTATCTTACCCAGTTATTAGACTCTTACCACCTGCCAAGTCAATAGCTAGGCCAGCCATCCTTCAAAAGTCCTGAACTCTCTGCTTAACAGATGAATGCACGCTTCTTTTAGTCAGACAATCACTTTCCCATACCTTACACTTAACCCTGATCTACACTTATCACAAAATCTGGCAACAGTCCATGGGAGATACACGAGCTACGTAACTCCTTATGCATCTCCCATTGACTTCCTAAATTCTAATTCAGCAGCATCCTTCAGATGTCAACACAGCATTACTCTTTTTTGAAGGATAGAGTTATTGAGTCGATAAACAGATCAATTGAGCAGGTCTCCCCTTCCTCTCAGTGGAACTCAGAGAATTGATCTAGTGGTGCTGAATTTGCTGTGGTAAATGAAAACATACCTTGATTAATGTTTCCATAGTTCCTTGCTAAGGAACCTTGAATAGATTCTCCAACAGGCTTTTCCCCAGTCTTCAGCATGTTAGTGTACGGTGCAGATTAAAACCATCCCAAAATGTTGTCTGCTGGGATTCACAAAAATGCATAAGATTGTTGTGCAGACCAACACCACCAAAGCACTTTGTGTATGAAGCAAACCTTTTTGCCAAGAACACACACCAAATAGCCTATACAAAGCTAGCAGCATATGGAGGTTAACACTAACATATGATCTTATGATCTAATCAGAATTTTCTAAAATGCAATGATTTTTCTGACGTAGGTACCTCAGGAATCAAAACTGAAAAGTAGATAAATATCGTAGTGCTGTGCATACTTAGATCTTCATAATTTGAATTAGATGAGGTGAATTAGGGAGCAAAGTTTAAGGAAAGAAATAAACAAAGCAGGATGGGGTTGAAACCAAAATAAGGGTTCCATTTGAATATGGCAGGGCTGTAACTAAGGCGGAGTGACCATGGCAAAGCCCTGGGGGGCCATATTGAGTGGCTCTGATTGAGCCTGAGATTTGAGGATGCTTTCCATGTTACTTGCTCCAGGAACACCCTGGCACCAAAATACTAGTTCCAGCGCTGGAACATGGAGCTATCTGGTGCCAAATTGTGCTAAATGGAATGAACAGCCCAAGTTCTCTGTTCTGCTCAGAGAGCAGAACCAGAGGGCTGGGGCAAAGGTGGCCTAAGTCACTTTTGTGCATCCTCATTTTGGCCCTGGTCTCTGGGTACACAGGCCAAGTATTCCACATCAGGACAATGGGGAAGAGGTCTGGAATGAAGTAATGAAATCAGCTCAGTGAAAAACTCCCCCTTTCACCCTAAGAGGTGTATTCTGCAAGGACTATTTCTATCTCTTTTCACATCAAACAGCAGCCCCTTTCTGATGCTCTGGTGTAATCTGGCACAGTATGTGGAAACAGTACAGCAAATTTTTCTTGCCAGTGAGGCTACAGATTAAATAAAACACTGTTCAGTTTATGGCTCCAAATCAGAGGCCTGGTGAGAACATCAGTGGCTCGATCTCAAAGTCTTGCAAAGCTCCTGCATGCCAAATACACTTTATTCCTCACCTTGGGGCCCCAGCTATTGCAGAGAAGTATACGGTAAGTCTGAAATGCAAGTAAGGTGCACACCAGACTCTGGCAGGAGTGGAAAAAAAAACCTAACAGTAAATGCTGTAACTTTAGTACCTTTTTGATGAAGACATGAAAAACAGGTTTCCCTGCGACCTTCAATCAAAGGCAGCCTAGAAAAGGACTTGAAGCACATAAAAGGACTCAGACCAACACTTAACCCAAGAAGCTTTTGATTTCTTCAAACACCTCTGAGCACCAATGCACTGGAGTAAAATTAAAAATAAAAGGTTCAATTTATAAATTACCTTTGGGAGCTAATTGTTGCAGGAACAGTTATATTGCTGATGGAAAATATTTAGTATACTTCAACAGTTGTAAGACAAGTCCACATACTGAGGTGCTTTGTCCCCCTCTAGTGGTGCCTAAGTCCCATAAATGATCATGATGAGCCTCCTACAGCAATGGTTAAGAAAATGGTTGAAGTTAAAAGGCCCTGTAGATGCTTGTGCATTCCAGCGGTCACAGGTTCAATGCCTGTTCATGAACAACTCACCCACAAGTATCAGCATTATACAACCTTCAAAGAAAGTTAGTGAGCACTAAACTTGTATTGTCTCCTGTATAAATCTGGTGCTTTCATTGCATTTTTTCTTTCAGAAATGAAGTAAGGAAGGATGCTCAAATCCTGTGCAAGTCAATAAATTATCATTTGTTTTCTAACACTATCAAGCCATTAAATTCTTGTCAGCTGAACAAGGGAGTTAAATTTAATGAAGACCCAGTTATATGCCAATCCTCAATCTATTTATATAAATCAGTTATTCAGTGTCAGTAGTCTACAATAGCAGGCAATAGGGGCCAAAGACTAAGTCTTGGTCATTAGAATTTGTTTTAACAGGAGAAAAGGTTGAATGGGTGTAGGCGCTGGCCCTCCGTTACTCAGTGGGGCAGACCCACCCATCTTCAGATCAGGCAAACAAATAGTCATCCTCGGCCCCTTAGGCAGGGCAAATAAACAATAGTCTTTGGTCCCCAGGTAGTGCAAACCAACAATAGTCCTTGGCCCTTAGAAAAGGCAAACAGCAGCAGTCCTTGACCCATGAGACAGGGCAGATGAACAAGAGTCCTTGGCTCTGAAGTAGGGCAAATTAGTATTTGGCCCCTCGAGTGGGACAAACAATAGTCCTTGGCCCTCAGGTAGAGAAAACAAATAATAGTCCTTGGTCTTCAGGTAGGGCAAACAGTGGCAGTTCTAGGCTCCTTGGGCGAGGTAGACAAACAATAGTCTTGGCCCTCCAGTAGGGAAAACAAACAATAATCCTTGGCCTCTTGAGTGGGACAAACAAAAAGTCTCCAGGTTTGAAGAAAGAGCAAGCAGACACAGGGATCAGTTGGGTTGGCTGTCTCGGGGTCAGGCAACCACTAGTGATGCCACCCAGGGGGAGAAAAGAGGAGGAGGGGGACACAGGCCTGCCCGTCTCCACTGTGTCCCAGCCCAGGGCCCTAGTCTGGGTTGCTAAGTCAGCCAGGGGAGAGTGGGGTTCCGCTGGGTTCCATCAGCAACATGCTGGCTCCAGCACCGAGCTCCGGATGGAGCGCCTGGGGCACACCTTCCCTGGGCTACTTCCTTCCCCCTCTCCCAGCAGTGCCTGCTTGGCCTCCTTGGCAGGCTTCTTTGGGTAGTTGCCTAGGGGCAAGATGCAGAAGCCCTCCATCTCATCTGGTGGGGGTAGGTCCTGCAACTCCACCTGGTCCTCTGCGAGTGGCAGCTCCTCCAGGTTGCAGCTTGCAAGGGTGTTACCTCCCCCTCAGTGAGCAGTTGGCTCCCCCCTAGTCACAGAAGGGTGACTGTGGGCCAAGGTCTGGGAAGCCTGGCGACTCAGGGAAGGATTCGGGGCTCCACAAGGCTGGAAGCCCCACAGCATCCCCGGGCTCTGATCCCTCCTCCAGGGTAGTAGCCATGGGAGGCCCTGGCCAGTCTTCCCAGCGCTGAGGCGAAGGTCCACCCACACCCAGCCTGAGGGAGCATTAGAGCTGTATGGTGAGTGGACAGCCATCCTTCCCCTTCGGCAGCCAGGACTGAACTGAGCTCCTTGGTCCTGCTCTTATACTTCTTGTCCCTCCCCCTTCTTCCAGCCTGACAGGCAGGTGCCTTCAAGTCTCCACCCACCTGGGGCTGGCCAGGTGCTCCATGTCCATCTCTGGAGGTAGCCACATGTCTCCCTACATCAGGATATGTGGTTCCCTCTCTCCTTTTCAAGAAGTAGTGATAGGATCTTTAAATGCCCACTCTTAAAGCCAGAATACTTGACATTTAGAGAACTATGGTGACAGGTAACTATAAACACTTGCACAAAAGGGACCTTGAATTAACACCTTCCCTGAAGTACAGTATTTTTAAGAGTGTAGCTCTCACTTGGTACTGGAAGAGCATGAGTGAATCTGATCTGTTGCCCTCTCAAACAGGGGAGAAAGGGCAAAAGTCTTGTAATTTTGGGCCTGCAAATATAGGGTCATTGACAAGGCAGTAAATCAGAGAGACAGTCAAGTGGGTGGCAGCTAGTGCATACCCGATTGCTCCAGGAAAGTTATTTGTTGGGAAGGGCCTGTCTGCTTCACTTGAAAGGAATATCAAGGACAGAGAGTTATGGGAAGACATGAATCCTTCTGGTCTACAGTGGAAGGAGGGCAAAACGATCCCCAGAGCTGGTAGATGAAACAACCCAGGAACTGGTGTCCAAAACATTGGGGATCTGAGTATCACTGAATCCTAATCAACTCTTTCTGAAGTGGGACCTGAAACCTAGGGCCATCCTTAAGGGGGGGGTGAGAGGGGCATTCACCCAGGGCCCCACGGTTCCGTGGGCCCCGCACTGTCCTGCGCTGAGCAAGGCAGCGCGGGGCCCAAACCGCTGACCCCCTCCCCACTGCTTTCGGCACAGAGCCGAAGTCAGAAGGGTTAGGGGGTGGCAGAGTGCGGAGCCAACCTCTGCTCCCCGCTGGCTCTTCTGTGGCCCCAGGACAGGGAAGAGCCAGCCCTGGGATGGAGTGGGCCAGCCCATAGGCCGGGCTTCTCTCTCTGGCCCCTCCCTTCTCCCGGCCGTTCTGCACTGGAGGTGGCAGGGACGGCCCAGAGGCGGCACAGCAGAGTGGAGCCCAGCCTCCGGACCAGCCTGCTCCGCCACCAGGGTCGGGGGTAGGCCAGCAGTATGGGACCTGCCTGAACACCACCACCCCCACACACACAGGTGGGGTTGGGGCCCTGAACAGGCTGATGAGACCCGGGCCTTGCACACCCCGCCCCCCCGGGGACAGTCCTGCTGAAACCCCATCTTTCTTATCAAGGAACAAGCATGTTGCTGACTGAGCTATAGCGAGTGCTGAGGAGATTGTGGGCTAATGTAAAAAAGAGGGAATGACATTAGCAGCCCAGTGACTAGACACAGATGATCATATAAAATTAATGTGGCATGGGATTTGTTAAATAAATCCCACTTAAATGTTACACAAACAAAAGATTGGGTGTCTTTGAATAAAGGTACAGTAATATATTTTCAATAGTAAACAAGTAGGCTGGTCTGCCAGTGAAAGAGTGACGGCTGTAGCAATCAGCAACCAATACAAGCATACAGAACACACAACTGAACCTAGGAACAGCTGACATGAAAAAGTTTCACAATTGGCTGTTTGTCAGCACGTAACAGGAGAAGCAAGAACTGCAGATCAAACTGGCAGCATCTGGTCAGTCACTGTAACAAGTAACTGCTGAATACTGACAGATAAGCCATATTTCCCACCTTGACTTGTCATCATCATCTTTCTTCATCAACATCACCTCACTACAGTCAGCAATTCTGAACCATGCTGTAACTGAGATGGAGCAGTGCAGCCGCACCTATCTTTTGTAGTGGATGCCACATTTGCTGAATCCCGCCAGACAGATTTACCTTCTCATTCTATCTTGCGCTTCCTAATTGATGAAATCGCTATGCTGTCCTTAAATATTCCAATGAAACCTACTGTAACAGCTACATCCAAAAGGCCACCCCACATTCACCACTTTCATGCAACTCTATGTCGTTTTATCAATTATTCAGCTCTACAGCAAGCTACTGTATACAAGGTATTGAATGAGGACTTGTCTACACAGAGTTAGTTCATGGTAAGTCAGCATATGACTCCACAGTGCATTAGATTGCCATGCACATACTGTGTGGACTCCACTACAGCATATGAAAAGTTCTTTAGTGCAAATTGACAGACTGCCAGTTGAAACGGAAATGCATCAATGCTAGGAATCTTTTAGTGCACAGTAGCAGGGTCCACATGGCCAGTTAGTGATCAGCAGGCTAGAGAGCTGTACAGTCACACTAACTCTCCAAGCCCTTAGTCTAGTACTTCATGGAAATATGCACATAGTAACCAACTATCTGGCTTGCTATGGAATGACCCCAGATAATTTTTTTCATTCACTTCAATTGGCTTTGGATCAGACTTGAAAGCACTAAAGCATTTGGCTCTACAGCAAGCAGAAGAAAAGCTAGAATTGCTATTTAAATAAAATCCTGTCAGAAATTCACAGAACTTCTCTAAAATAAATCTTGCCATAAGCCCAGGTTATTATATTCAAACCACCTTAAATAAGTATAGTTCAGACAAGTACTGGGTTTTTTCTTTATGAAATTCCAGGTTACCCAAACACATACACATTTGTACCAAGTTATTTTCATACTAACGTTCTCCTATCCAGTATTATTCCATTAGTATTCAGTCTTCAGCTGATTTCTCTTAGTGGTTACCAGTGAAATTTTGTTCCGCCTTAAAGCTTATCTTTATAGTCCAAGTACACACTGAAACACAAAACAACCTCCTTTTACTTGGAATGAGTTTGTGATAGCAAACCATAAACAGGATCTTAAATAAATAAGGGAATTTGAGTTCATATTTTTCCCCATAGACAATTTGCTTTCTCACAAGAGAGTTTTGAATTAAAGGGTTTCAGATAAATCATAGAATCATAGATCATAGGGTTGGAAGGGACCCCACGAGGTCATCTAGTCCAAGCCCC